>APFE031387107.1:0-10735 GCA_000404065.3 Pinus taeda
ATCTATCAGTTTACCCAGACATCATGATTGTTATGGATATTGTTGTTGTGGATGTGCCTGATGCTTGGGGTATGCTTTTATCTAGAAAGTGGGCCTCTGATCTAGGAGGAAGTATTCAAATGAATTGGTCATATGCTATGATTCCTTCTCCTAGGGGTGATGGTTTTGTAAGACTAAATAGAGAGCCCAAAAGAAAATTTCATGTCGAAGATCCTAAGAGGCCTCACAACGAGATAATCAAAGAGCAATCTGACATTCGAAACTATGCCATCATGTCTAATTTCATAATTCCTTCCGATGATAAGATTAAGGATCTCAATAATAGAGTTTGGTACATGTACTTCGATGGTGCTTCGTCTAGGCATGGTAAAGGTGATGGGATAGTGCTTAAGTCTCCCCTTGATCACATTTTCAAGTTTGCCTATCGATTAGAATTTGAAGCAACCAACAATGTCGCTGAATATGAGGCTATATTGTTGGGTCTTGAATATGCAAAACCTTTGAAGATTAAGTTGCTTAGCATTAAGGGGGATTCTGATTTAATTATCATGTAGCTTAAGAATAAATTCACATGTAAAAATCAAAGATTAAGAAATTATCGAAATACTGTATGGGATACTATGCAGCACTATGATGCCCTTGACGTCGAAGCAATCCCAAGAGAGCAAAATAGTTTGGCAGATGGACTTGCCGTAGCTGCTACTACTTTCTAGTTATCTGATGAGCTAATTAAAGATAAGATCAAAATGGAAGTAATATTTACACCATCTGTTCCAGATAATTCAGAGCATTGGCAAGTCTTTAATGATGAAAAGCAAGTCATTCATTTTCTTAACAGTTTGGATGAGTTTGAGAATTTCCAGATAGATTCTGAGGAGGATGGATCTTTAAAACGTGAGCATATCATAAATCCTACTCCTAGGAATGTGGTTGCCTTAGAGCAACATTTTGATCGGCATGTTGCCACGAAGTTGAGAAAAGAAAATAAGATGGACCCAGGCGAATATCTCGAGATAAACATTGGTACTTATGAAAACCCAAAGATTGTTAAAATTGGTAGAGGTACTAGTTTGGAGGAAAGAAAAAAGTTAACTAATTTACTTCGCGAATATCGAGATGTTTTAGCTTTTTCTTATGATGAATTAAAGGGCTATAGGGAAGATGTCATGGAACATACTATCCCCTTAAAAGATGAAAATGCTAAACCCTTTCACCAGAAACTTAGGCAAATTAATCCTAAATTAGCCCCTTTAGTTCAAAAAGAGCTTATAAAAATGCTTGCAGCAGGAATTATCGCTCAAACCAGGCATTGGACATGGTGTTCAAATCTGGTGATTGTTAGAAAAAAGAATGGTACAATAAGTCTTTGTGTCGATTTCTGAAACCTTAATCTAGCATGCAAGAAAGATAATTACCCTTTGCCAAACATGGAAACTTTGTTGCAAAGAGTAACCGGTTCTGGAATGATGTCGTTGTTAGATGGTTTTTCTGGGTACAATCAGGTATGGATTAAAAAGGAAGATCGTCATAAAACCACATTCACCACGCCATGGGGTACATTCGAATACATCAAAATGCCGTTTGGATTAACAAACGCTGGGGCTACATTCCAAAGGGCTATGGATTATGCCTTCAAGGGGTTAATCGGGAAATTTATTGAGATTTATCAAGATGATCTTACTGTATTTTCTAAATATGGTATCAGTCATGTAAATCATCTTAGGCAGGTTTTCGATAGATGTAGAGAATACGAGATTTCTTTGAATCCAGCTAAGTCTGTTTTTGGAGTAACAGAAGGGAAATTACTTGGCCATATCATTTCTAAGGATGGAATCAAGATTGATCCTGAAAGAATTGAAGCAATTCAAAAGATTCCCCTTCCTCATAATCTCAAATCCCTTCAGTCTTTCCTTGGAAAGAAATTTTTTATTAGAAGGTTTATTCCAAATTACGCAGAAATAGCTAAGCCTATTCAAAGTCTTCTAAAGAAAGATGCAAAATTTGTTTGGCAAGAAGACGGCAAAAAGGCTTTTCAAGAAATCAAATGCACTATTGCAAGAGCTCTTGTCTTAGTTAGTCCCGATTATTCCAAGGATTTCATGATTTTTTCTTTCGCTTCCGAAGATACCATTGTTGGTGTCCTACTACAAAAGAATAAAGATGGTCACGAGCAGCCTATTGCTTTCATGAGTAGAGCACTTCAAAATTCCGAATTGAAGTACAATAGCATGGAAAAGCAGGCTTATGCCTTGGGCAAGTCTCTTAAGCACTTCAAAACTTATGTGGGTTATTTTAAAATCATTGCTTTCGTCCCACATTCCGCTGTTAAAGATATATTAACTCAAACCGATTTCTTAGGGACTCGCGCTAGGTGGGTTACTAAAATACAAGAATATGATTTAGAGATCACACCCACCAAGCTAGTTAAAGGCCAAGGTTTGGCTCAAATGTTGACTGAAAGTAACGAAAGGACTCTTGGTTTGTTTTGTATTAGCGATCTATCTTTTCCTGAGTTGCAAAGATTAGGAGAGCATGAGTGGTACAAGGACATAGTTTATTTCTTGATGAATCTTGCATGTCCTAACCATTTCGTTGGTCATAAGAGAAGGGCTCTTAGACTAAAAGCCACTAAGTACTGCCTTATGAAGGATGGCCTTGGGTGGAGAACCCCTGAGGGCATAGTGCTTAGGTGTGTTGATGACATTGAGTCCGACAAATTAATCTCTGAGTTTCATTCAGGATTTTGTGGTGGTCATTATGCTGCTAGAACTACCGCTCACAAAATCCTGAGAGCTGGTTATTATTGGCCTGCAATTTTTTCTGATGTGCATAAGTTTGTTAGAACTTGTCAAGCCTGTCAACTATTCACCGAGAAACAAAAGCTTACTGCCCTGCCCCTACAACCTGTCATTGTAAAGGCACCTTTTCAGCATTGGGGTCTGGACTTCATAGGGAAGTTCCATGAAAATTCTAGCAATGGCTACTCATGGATTTTGACTGCTATGGATTATTTCACTAAATGGGTTGAAGCCATCCCTGCTAAGAATGCCACTAAAAAGGTTATTATGGACTTCATTGAAAATCATATCATTACTAGATTTGGTGTCCCTGCTAAGATCACTACTGACAATGCCAAAGCTTTTAGTTCCTCAGAGTTTTCATCTTTTTGTTTCAAGTATGGCATTGTCTTATCCCATTCGTCAGATTACTATCCTCAGGGTAATGGTCTGGCCGAATCAAGTAACAAGAATCTCATAACCATTATCAAGAAGATAGTAGGAGATAATAAGAGATCATGGGATAGAAAAATCAAGTATGCTTTATGGGCAGATAGAATCACTAAGAAAAATGCTACTGGTAAATCTCCCTTTGAGTTAGTTTATGGCTTGGACGTAACCTTACCTGTGCACTTGAAATTGCCAGCTTATTAGCTCCTTCAAAAGTTTTCTACTAATAAAGATGTTGTTCAGAATAGAATAGATCAGATTGTGGAATTAAATGAGGCTCGTAGGACAGCTTTTGATGCTATATGTAAAAATCAATCTAACATTAAGAAAAGCTTTGATAAATTCTCTCGATCCAGATCTTTGCAGGTGGGAGATATGGTACTTCTTTGGGATCGCAAGAATGAGAAACCAGGAAAACATAAGAAGTTCGATAGTTTATCGTTGGGACCTTACATCATTCGAGATATAGCTGGACCAAACCCATTCCACTTGAGCAGATTGGATGGTGAACCACTTGATCTACCTGCGAATGGCGAAATGCTCAAGCTGTTCTTCAAAGATGATATCTAATGCCATAGGGCATCCTTTGTATTGTATTTCTAACCCTACTCCTTGTTATTTCAACATTTTATTTCTGTTTTAGGATTAGATTTACTTTCCTTAATAATAAATGAAGAGCTTCTATCTTTCATGTGCTTAAATGTTATATGATGATTTTTGAATGGACGCTACTTATTTTTGTTGTGTGTTGCGTGGGTGCAGATTCTGGATTCTCACATTCCTACAGTGCAGCAACGTGTCCCCAGGTAGAGCCAGATGTTGACCACTACGTGTCAACTACCCATAGCAATACACCCCCTTTTCTTCGCAAAAAGGGATAGCGCTTGATCGACATGTTCGTGCCATTCGACAGTCATCGTCAACTTGATCATATTAAGTTGTAAACCCAGTCTGCATGTGTGAATTGTAAATATCTTAGCAAAGTTGAGTCATGTATGTAAATTGCCTAGGTGGACCTAATTTTCTAGTGATAATCTACGTTCCGGAAGGTTTTTTGTCTCACCGATCCATGATCGGCAGAGTTTTCCTTCAACCTGACACCAAAGCCAGAATAAATTTGTCATTAGAATCTTAGGAGAATCCTAGTGTGCTGATCTGCTAGATTATGTTTGGTCGCAGAACTGGGTGGTCTATGAGGGTCTATTTCAAATGGGTTTTCCCCCTTAAGATGTAAAATTGTAAAGTTCATGATGTAAAGTGTCTTGAGGGTTAGAAAATGTTTTAATCTCCTCATAAGTCCTAAGTCCTAGGTCCTAGGTAATTTTTCCAAAGGCTAAGTTTGAGGATCCATAAAAAATAAATAAAATAAATAAAATAAAAGATATGAAAAATAATAAAATAATAAATAAATAAAAATAAAAATAAATAAATAATAGAATAAAACTTAAAAAAAATAAAATAATAATTTTTGAGTAAATAAATGCAGAATTTCAATTTTTTAATGCATTAAAAATTCGACGGATGAGATTAAGAGATATCTTGATCCTCATCAATGGTCAAGATCATTTTGACATGGATCACTCGAACTAGCTGTTGGGAATTTTTCCTTTAAATAGGGTGCTATGGGTCATTTGAGATCATTTGATCTGTGAGTCTTGTGCTGAAGAAAGCTCTCTTGTAAACTTTTCCTGGTGCTAATAAAGAAAGACTTTGGGGTTGAAATCTTACTGGTGTTACTCTCCTGAAGTGCTGTGAGATTTTTTATTTTCTGCATATTTTTATTTCTCAGCCATTAGTAATAGCTTGATGTAGAGTATTGTTGAACACATGTATCTTGTTCACTTACTAGGGTTTGAATGGTAATAAGATTTCTGAAATAATGGCAGGTATCTCCATTGTATCTGAAATCTAGTATTGTTTTTTCCCTCTTTATTGATGGTTGAAGTGAGTTGTGCAGGAAAGCCTTATTAAGAAAACCAGTGGGCGTTTGGGGAAGTTCTCGGCTGAACCAGCCAACTCCCGCAAAGCACTCTCTTGTAGAGCTCAACCAGTTTTGATTCTTGGTTTATCATTTAGAGTTTATTTTTGAGTTGCATGAGAGTTTTTTTTTCTAAAGCATTTCATAGCAAATCTGAAGTTCTGAAAATATTATTGAAGGTTATTGACAAATCCGGTTGTTATAGAGTCACAAAGCTGTAAATGATGTAATTGTTTAGTTGATCTAGGGTTTTAGTTTCGTTTTCTGCACATATTATCTCTAGGTGTTTGTTCTGCCGTTGCAGGTTGCAGATCTAAAGGTGAGCTTAAATTTTGAAGCCAGATCTAGGCTCTGGAGGGTAAGCTCTGGCCTCAGAATCAGCTATTGCAAGAATACTTATTTCAGAGATGGAAATCTTTGTAGGGTTTGATAACTGGAAGCGCTTAAGCGGAGGAATATCACTTTATTTGCAAATTTCTAAGGAATTTTAAGCAGTTTACCAGTTTCTGGCTGCATATTATATTTCTATGGAAAATTTATACAAGCAAAAAATACATATATATCTGTTTGCACTCTGGGATCTATTAAGCTCCAATCATTTTCACGCAGGCCTCTTTTGCTGCTGCCTCACTCGAATCCTACAAAAGGCACTGTTATTCAAAGCTGCCCTGTGGATACAAATCGCAGTCCAAAAATTGTATCAGCAATTGCAGCCACATTCTTGTTTGAGCCTGCGTCTCCATTCCACATCATTCTTGCTGCACCTTCAAAAAACCTGTACGCTTTTGTGCCCACTTCCCTCAGACCTCAGGCAGTAAAGTCCTCCTCCACCCACGCTGCTTCACGATGTCAATCCGTTGCCTCTTCTTCCTACACGGCTGCCCACCGCTCTCCTCATTCTCTGTTATATTATCGATGCTCTCTAATCCGCGATTTCCTTTCCCTGTCACCTACGTCCTGCCTTTCCAAACCTGCAAACCAGTTTTCTCCTTACTCCTCATCCGCTGCAAACCCCGCCGCGCTACTGTCTCACTGTCGTCCATCCTCACACCTGCAACTGTTTCCTAATCTCAGTGGCTACTTAGCTGCCACCGGCAAGCCTGTAGAACGAATACCAAATTCGATTTTTGTTTTAGGGTTGTATTTGTGAAATATAGTTTAAGTTTTTTGTTTTCTTAGTTAGCCTTTCGATCTTTTTTTTTTTAGTTTCTAACGTGTTAATTTTTCCATGTGCGTTTCATTTAGTTTTATATCCATACGTTAGGTTTATTAACTTTTATTTAGTGTTGTTTTATTTTAAAAAGTTTGGTTCATTTTAGTCTTACGTTATGATTTCAATAAAAAATAAAAAAATAAAAAAGCTCTTATAGATTAGATTTTAAGATTTGTTGAATGTTGGTTTAGGTTTTTTTTTAGATTTAAACTTCTTTAAATTTAGTTTTCAATTTGATTTTGTTTAAAGTAAAAATAATAAAAATTAAAAAATAATAATAATAATAATAAATATAATATTAAAAGTTCTTTTTACTTATTAGACTTTAGTTTTAGATTTAGATTAGATTTTAATAATTTCAAGTTTTGTTTACTTTAGTTTTAGTTTAGATTTTAATTTTAAGTTTTGTTTTAAAAATATAACAATAAAAAATTCATAAAAAGTTATAAAACTTTAAAAAGCATAAAGAATTTGTTTTCTTATAGTTTAGATTTTGATTTAATTTAGTTTAGATTTAATATCATTTAGATTTTTTATTTTTTTTTTATTTAAAAGTTTCATTTAGTTTTAAAATTTTGTTTTATCTGAAAAATATAAAAATATTTTGGGAAATCTTTTGCCAATTTCAGTCTTGGCTCAGAAATTTCTTAGGTTTTATCTTTTCTGCTGAGGCTAAAATTTTGATGTGGGAATGAATGTTTAACATGCTTTAACGTTCATCTGAAGATTAACTACATGAATGTGATTTCTGGTTAACATTTTACGAAGTTGTTTATCGCACTTTATCTTTCGAAATTTTAAATTGTTGGAGTATCATTAAGCCATTAAGCATTTTCTCGCATTTGATAAAAGTTAATCTTTGTTTGAGTTGATTGATGGTAAACGATTGTTAATGAGTTCATATTTCTGCAGCATTCGATAAATAATCGTTCAATCATTTATTTCATAAGGCACTGGTCTATCAATTTAATAAAATCAGTTAAGTGCTTGTTTCCCTTCGTGTCTCCCAACCCGACTGGTCCCGAGTTGGTCATCCATTATTCCATAGGGTCTACCCCCCTTAGCCGCGGGAGACAGGCTTAAATGGAGAGATCGGGGATCAGGGTGACAGCCCTCGGTCTGAGGGTTGTCGTGACAATCTGGGCAACAACATTTTTTTGGTGCCGTTGTCGGGGATAGAGTTTTTTCTGTCCTTGGTCCTTTCATTTCAAGATTTTCTGTGTTTCACTTCCTGTCCGGGTGGCGACTCCACTTCATATATTATCTTCAAGAGTGTATACTAGAAGACATCCAAGCAGTCTGTGCAATCCTGCTCCTGATCCTGAAAGGGCCCTTAGGGTACGATTACCAAAATTCTCTTCTCGTACACTTCTTGTTAACCTCGGACAAGAAGCCCTCTCTGATATCCATTTGCTTTTTACTAGTCCAGTTGGGCACGACATCATGGATATGTATGCCCCCTACAATTTTTCTAACATTCCAGGGTATCCTAATGCTCTTCCATCACTTGGGATAGATAAGTTGCCTAGCTTTCAGGGAGATAGTGCGATTAGTGCAAATTCGCATCTGAGAGATTTTGGTATATGGATGGCCAAGTACGCAAGGTCTCCTGATTTCGATCATGAGGATGTTAGAATGACTCTTTTTATTTTAACTTTGGGGGGCGATGCTCATGAATGGTTTACTGAAAAACCTCAGAATTCATTTGATTCCTTACAGTCGATCATTGATGCCTTTAAAGAAAAATATGGAGATAAGAAAGAGGGAAGACATCTTGTAAAAGCTATCAGCATAATAAAAAAGAGAGAATGAAAGTGTTGAAGAATTTAATAAAAGGTTTAATGGTATTGTTAGAGAATTACATCAAGACTATAAACCTACCAACAAATCTCTTCTAGATTTTTACATTGATGCCTTTAGTCCTGAGCTATCTTATGAAATGCGACGTGCTAGATTTAATGATTATAGGGATTGCCAGAGCTCGAAAGGGACAAAGCAGCTTCTGGGAAGTCTGAGATCCCAGGTTTCAATAGGGCTGCTACGAAATTAAAAGAACCTAAAGGAAAAGCAGTTCAAGAGCCTGAAAGCGAACTTGTTCTCAAATTGCTTCAAAAGATTGAAACCATGGAAATTAATCATAATAAGGAGATAGCCACTTTGCAAAATAGGTTGATCCAAATGGAGAGAACACAAACGCAAAATTTCCAACCTCGAAATAATAATAACAAAAATAACAATTGGCAAAAGAAGGGTCAATCTAGTGAGCAGAGACTTACTAATCCGTTTACTAATTTGGTTGATAATGCTCCTCCTTACTGTCAGGTTTGTGATGCTCTTCATGAAGAGGCCACTTGCCCCATCGTTAAAAGGATCTTAGATAACAGGATGTTTGGGGCAGGTGATCAAATAAATGTGGTAGGTAGCAAGTTTCCTTTGTTTATGGATGATTGGATAGAGGTCAAGGAAAATAGTCGTGATGTTATGAATCCTTCATCAACTTTTAGTATAAATAACCTTGAAAATGAAGATGACATTTTGGATAGGTTATATGGTGAAAAACCCTCTCCCGAGAAAATCTTGGAAATTGCTAGAGATAAAGGTTTGACCTATCAGAGAAGGGATAAAGATCAAAGCGGGAATCAAATTCCCCCTCGAACTTTTAACCTTGGTTTAAACTCTGGATTAGATGTCGATTTGGGAAGTTGGTTTAACAATGCAAAAATCTGGGTTCTTGTTTCCGAGATTGCTAAAATCCCTTCCCAAAGAGATAATTTACTAAAAGCTATTCAAAGTCCCCAAGTAAATATTTCTCAACAGAAGAATCGGGAAGTTGACTATCATGATGCTCCCATATATTTGCAAAGCTTAGATGCTGATAACAAAGATCACCAGCCTTTCTTTATCACCTTGTTGGTTAATGGATATAAATTGAATAATTGCATGTTAGATTCTAGTGCATCAGCTTGTGTAATGACTAAAAGGGTCATGGAACAGCTTAACTTAAGAGTTTCTAGACCCACTATAACATATGTGCCATGGATTCCAAGAAAATTGAAGTGCATGGTTTGATCAAAGATTTGCAAGTTCATCTATCAATTTACCCAGACATCATGATTGTTATGGATATTGTTGTTGTGGATGTGCTTGGGGTATGCTTTTATCCAGAAAGTGGGCTTCTGATCTAGGAGGAAGTATTCAAATGAATTGGTCATATGCTATGATTCCTTCTCCTAGGGGTGATGGTTTTGTAAGACTAAATAGAGAGCCCGAAAGAAAATTTCATGTCGAAGATCCTAAGAGGCCTCTCAATGAGATAATCAAAGAGCAATCTGACCTTGGGAACTATGCCATCATGTCTAATTTCATAATTCCTCCCGATGATAAGATTAAGGATCTCAATAATAGAGTTTGGTACATGTACTTCGATGGTGCATCGTCTAGGCATGGTAAAGGTGTTGGGATAGTGCTTAAGTCTCCCCTTGATCACATTTTCAAGTTTGCCTATCGATTAGAATTTGAAGCAACCAACAATGTCACTGAATATGAGGCTATATTGTTGGGTCTTGAATTGGCAAAATGTTTGAAGATTAAGTTGCTTAGCATTAAGGGGGATTCTGATTTAATTATCATGCAGCTTAAGAATAAATTCACATGTAAAAATCAAAGATTAAAAAATTATCGAAACGATGTATGGGATACTATGGGGCACTTTGATGCCCTTGACCTCGAAGCAATCCCAAGAGAGCAAAATAGTTTGGTAGATGAACTTGCCGTAGCTGCTACTACCATGGTTGCGGGGGAGCGCCCCCCGCCCCTCGTACCCCCTCCTGAATCACGCTTCGGGCGGGAGCGGCTCCGGAGTGCCTCGGGAGCGCACTCCCAAAATCGCTCCCGGATGGGAGAGATTTTCGGGAGCGCTACGGGGAGCGGTCGCTCCGTCGCTCCCGGAGCGATTTTTTAAGCCCGGGAGCGATCGCTCCCGATCACTCCCGGGCATTAAAAAATCGCTCCGGGAGCGTTTCGTGAGGCACTGGGAGTGATTAGGTGGAAAAAAAAAAATCCGCAGACATGAAAAAATATTAAATTAAAAAAAAAAATTGTTTTAAAAGCCCAATGAGCATAAAAAATTTCATTATCAAGTCATTGAGCAAGAGCAAGAGCAAAGGAGCAAGGAGCAAGTGCAGAGGAGCGAGGAGCAAGTGCTGAGGAGCGAGGAGCAAGCCTGCAGAGGTAAGTAACTTAGTAATTTAGTTAGTCTAGTTAGTTTAATTTAGTTAGGTAGTAATTTAGTTTATTGAGTTTAAAAATCATGAATTT
>APFE031387110.1:0-31558 GCA_000404065.3 Pinus taeda
CATATTAAATATTTTAAACTAAACTAAAATATACTAACCTACCACTCCACTCTTCATACGTAACCTACCAGTTCAACTAATGAATAAGTTTTGAATAAAACTTTTAAAACAAAACTTATAACACTTTGTTTAATGGCTCATGACTTATGCTTTATCGGGGATCGGGGTATGGAGGTGTCGGGGATCGGCATCGGGGGAATGGAGGTGTCGGGGTTATGGTATGTGCCGATTAAAATCTCCGATCTGATCCAAAGCTTCGATGCGATCAAAGTTTTCTTTTTATTATTTTTCATATATTAAGTTTTATTTTAATTAAATTAATTATATTTTTATTATATAATTAATTTAATTTATTTTATATATTAATTAAGTGAAAACTTAATACTAAATATCAATTTTAATTTTAGTTTTATTTTATGAATTTTAGTTTTTTAAACTACAGCCACTTTAATAAAAATGAAAATTAAACTATAGCCACTTTGAAATTTTGGGTTTTCGAGATTAGTAATCAATTTGGGAAATTGGAGTAAATTACTAAAATCCTGATAATTCATGATTTGGCTGTACAAGTAAAAAATGAAAAATGTTAGTAAAAACTAACTAGAGGTTAATATTTACAATAAATGCATTATTGAACTAATTTATTTACAAAATGCAGTATTGTACATTTTATGCATTTTTAACCCAAGCCAGATAAATGACGAGACTTCAAAGGAGTACCATTTTCAAACCAGTTGACCAAATGAGGCGAAACAAGCGTCAATGGGAAGCCTATAAAAAATTGATTTTAACAAAGCAATCAAAACAAGAATCCAAAGGAAAGGAAAAATTAACAAAAGCGTAGGGCAATCAACTAAATAAAAATCCAAAAAGGTGTTTAGCCAAAAATTTTATAGAAAGGGTTCCCATTATTTGAGTTGAGCAAGTCAATAATGAGGGGGTTGTGTTTTCACCAAAACAGGTAGGAAAGTGAAAGAGGAAAAGTTGCAGAAGAACATCATAGCAATTCAGAAGGCCATTGATCTACAAGTTCTTCACATTTCACTAGGAAATGCTTTCCCCAAGTGGAGCCGCTGTTAGGTTCCTATATCAGTAGGAGTGATAATTTTTGAATAGCTGAGATTAAACCTATAATATGTACATAACTTTGCTTTTTGCGAATGTTTTCCATATTCAAAAAATTAAAAAATGAAAAGAGGATATGTCCTAAAAGAAAAAGCAAAGGAAAAAAAGAATAAAAATGTGAAAAAAGATGAAAATATAAACCTCAAAAAAAGAAAAAAGACCATGAAAGTGTGCAAGTCAAAATGCCACTACTATTTACTTTTTGTGTAGAATAAATGATTGTATGCAGCTTGTAATTGTTGCCACAATCCATGATAGTCAAAATGTTTAAATTTGGCTATTTCATGCTTATATATAGAGAATAAAAATCTGACCAAACAGTGTAATCTTGGCAGATAAGTAGATTAGGTAGAGTGAATAAAAAGAGCTCAACTATTTAATTTGAGC
The DNA here is from genome assembly GCA_000404065.3 of Pinus taeda. NCBI lineage: Eukaryota > Viridiplantae > Streptophyta > Pinopsida > Pinales > Pinaceae > Pinus > Pinus taeda. Next base: position 1,513 of record APFE031387110.1, read on the forward strand.
CCTTGGATGTAATAAGATTAGACTTAGTTAGATTACTATTGTAAAAGAAAATAAAAATGTTTTGATAAGGGTTTGCTAGCTTAAGAGCACCCTAATAAAAAAAAGTAAAAATGGTAGGATGAGTAGGTGGATAAGTAGAATAAAGGTTGTAGAATTGTGATGATTGTTAGACAAAAGCATATTATTCACCTTCATCATCTAAGTTCTAAGTATGGATGAAAATTGGACATGCATCAAGTCCACAAAGTCAAATTGATTAACTTCCCTCACTCATTACACCTTTCACTTAACTAATTTCCAATTAAAAGTCTTAAGTATGCAAAATCTTAAGTCAAAGGGTCCCAGAGCATTTCTCTGACTTTTGGAGGGACCGGACCCTTAGCCCAATGACTTACAGGTCCTAAGTACTAAAAATCCCCTCATAAACATTCACCCCCTTCAATTCACTCATATTCCCAAACAAATCCCTTTTCCTAAGAAAAACACCATTTTCCTAAGGAAAAGTCATTTTCCCCTAATAAACACCTTTTTCTAAGGATAAAATCTTGTTATCCTAGGAAAAGTGATCACCCCCATGAAAAAGACCCCTTTTCTTAAAAAACCCAAAAATACTTTTAGCCTAAGTCATAATATATGTGTGCTAAAATCAAACGAAGGCAATAGATACATTATACTTAGCGCTTTTTTATTCTCCACCATTATCATATTAATTTCTAACATTTATATATATTAAATCCCAAAGCAAAATAACTCTTTCCCATATAGTTATAAATAAATCATTTTTATTAATACCCTACCCCCAAAAGTTTGAAATATAAACTATATTAATATCACAACCCGACTAATGAGTTAATTAATCTGTCAACGGTTAATTAATAATCAAAACCCTCCACCAATAAAATCACCCCCAACGCCCTAAACCCACCTTAAATCATCATTTGATTAAAACCCGCCATGCTTAAATATTAGTCGTGCCCATCCATTACCCTTCGTACAAACTCTCCACCTCGATCACCGTGCAACCGCATCCCCTTTAATCTGACGGTCATTAAACATATCAAGTGGCCTCAACACCTGGACTTTACCCGCCCGATATGGGATGTTTTTCTTTGGGCCCCGATGCGACGTGGCACCCGATGAGCGGGATCGGGCAACCTTCCCCCAAAACCACCTAGCCCACAAAAGCGGTGCAAACAAACCCGTTTACTGCCTCCCTCTAAACGACAAAGCATCACATCATCCTGCTAAAAGCCAAAAGTACCACTATTCCCATACACCCGCAAAATCATTCACTTTGTTAATAAAATAAAAAAACCTCATTATTTTTGTTTTATCGTGGAAACAAACGTCCCAAACCTCCATGCACGTGACTGATGACGTCCAACCACCAACCTACGTCAAATGTCCCTCCTGCAGAAGCCACTAAACTCTCAGTCCACCCTCCAGTTCACATAGACCTTCTGCAGCCATGCACAGTCGCCTGTTGACCCATTTAGAGCCAAAATTCCTAGAAATTCCAGGTATTCACCCAAATTCACCAGAAACTCTGTCTCATTCCAGAACCTGTTTCTTTATTGCTTAGAAATTATTAAGAAATCAAGTAAAGGAACTGCACTGCGACCCCAAACTACTCTGCATTAGAACCCAGTTTCCGTAATTGACTGAAAAACCCCATTGCCCTCAAGAAACTATAAGTTTTGTCCCCCATTCTTAAATCCACAATAACTAAGAATGTCTGCCCCTATTTCCATGGATGTCAGGCCAATTACAACTCCCCATCTGGACTTAGACCGTCTTCCTCTGGCAGATAAAGGTTTCCAAATTAAGAAAACTGCTGTCCGTGAATCCCCTATCAAATTGTACTGCCGATACAGGTACCAATACCTAAACCAAGTTGATAAAATAGGTCTTTGGTAGTCTAATTTTCCCAAGTATCAATTCCCTGCGGTGCACATTTTCCCTGAGATTTTTCATTATTGCCATGCAAATTACATTCCCAGTCAAAGAGTAGTGATGTCCCCTGACCAAACCATACTTTTCACCATCACTGCTGAGTCAGTCAATGAAATGCTGCAGCTGTAACCAGGACAAAATTTGACCCCTGTTTCCATTGGAGACCTGCTAGACAAATTCCCCAAGATTACCCCTGCTAGACTTACTGAAATATTCCAGACCTTTATTGTGGAAGAGAAACATATTCCAAATGATCCTCCCCCATATGTGGACCATATTTTCTAAACTTGGCCATGACATTGTGTCAATGATATCTAGTGTCTTAGGCTATACTACCAGTGAGTATATTGATGAAATCATCCTAGCCTTCATGTCCATTTTCACTCCAGGACAACCCCCTGCCATCATGTATGATTATGCCAAATTCATAATAGATAAAATGCATGATAAATTCTTAAAATGAACAATGAAAGAGTATTCAAGTATTCCTCAGTTTTGTACCACCTTTTCCTATATTATCAAGCTGATAAATTCCCATTTACTCTTCAAAAACTTGATATCAGAGGCCAACCTAGGTCAGTAGTCTTCTAGACTCCTTTGATCCACAAATATGAATCACCATATCCATACACATACTTCATAGATCTATTTGTACAACCTATTGTAACCATGCTGTTAGGTATCCCTCCACCAAGAATCAATTTAGACATCAAGAGGATCCTACAACTGTCAAAACAACACAAAGTGGGAGATTGGTACTTGTACCAAAATCACACTGAAATTAGGATCTATGGCTATGAGTTAGCACCATACAAGTTACCCAGATACCTTCCAATGAGGTTATTTTCTTTGGAGTACTACGGGCAAATAATCAATTCAAATGAGGTACATTTTGTTAAAGCCAAAAAGAAGGCTCAACTCAGAATCAAAGATCAACTAGGCCCCTTTGTGTGCAATAGTCGAGAAGCTGGAAGAGAAGCAGAAGAAATCCTTCAAAGGCTCAAACTGAAACAAAGCTTCATATGGAGATATGACCCTTTTGATTTCATCTCCAATAGAAGACAGAAAAACAATTTGGATCCCTACATTCACCACCAAATCCCTGAGATAGAGAAATATGCAAATCAATTGGAATGGGTGGAGAATACTCTAGTGGACAGGGATAGCACTGAAGTTGCTGTTGAAAATGAACTAATTGATCTAGAGAAAATGCTTGATGAAGGTCCTTTCCTATAGGTGCTAGGAGAATCTCAAGCACAAGGAAAATCACAAGTACACAATGAACAACAAGGAGAAGAAAGACCCCAGGTGCAAGAAGAGTAAGAACAACTAGACTTAGCAGAAGAACTGACTCAAAAAAAACTACCAGAGCACAATATGAGTATTCCCCCTAACTTGCAAACTCCTTTAAATGAGGAGAAGAACCTCAAAAGGAATAGGGAGGAGGCTACTCCTTCAGGTAGAGCCATTTCACAAACATATGTCAAAAGGCAAAGGTTAAATCCTTTTTTCGAGCAAGAATTCATAGAAGAAACAGTTGGAGCCACAAGCACAGAAAAAGAAGGGAGCAGGCATGCTACTCCCTCTGAAAGAATACAAGAACCTTCCACAACACCTACTAAGATGTTGGAAAGACAACAAAGTGTGGAAGTATCCTTATTAAGGATTCCAGCTGATCAAGACTAGGATATCAGAGAAAAGTACACGGAAATAAAGGCTAGGAATGAAAGGCTAAAAGCCCAAAGCTATGCATAGTATCTCAAAATGGCTCCCACCAACCAAATAAGGCTTATGTCAGCCTTTGATGTGAAAGAAGGCAAAATGCATATGGCTTTCCTGAAACCCACCACTCAGCAGCCCAGATCAGCAGCTGACTACCCGAAGACAGATTTTGAAGTATTGGCAAAGGACATACATCCTATTGACCAGATTGAATTACATAAGCATACATGAGAGATTGTATATTCTACTTTGACAAGCAAAGCCATTGCAGCCCACCAGTTACAAAATTGACTGAATAATATATCATCACAGTTTCAATTAGAGAAGGCCTCCTCACATGCCAAGGGTACTAGAATCAAGTCCTTGGAGGACTTAATCATAGAGATGGGACATGATCCCAAAGATGTGAAGGCTGCAGAAAGGTTAATAAGAAAGAAGAATGATGACATAGTTGCTTTGAAGAAACAAGTCAAGATTCCACCATTGCACCATCCACAAACAGCAGAAGTCCCAGAAACGCAAAAACGACGAGAAGAGCTTATGGACTTGGTCCTCAAGCTAAATGATCAGCTAAAAGAAACATAGAAAGAGTTGGACACATTGATTCAGTCTAAACAGAGTGAATTAGCCACCACTCCATTGACTGTTATTCCCACAGTAACAATTGCAGTCCCTTCAACACTAGTGGCCTCTTTAGCACCAACAGCTCCACCTGCTACAACACTGCCAGTCACAACTGAGTCTACAAATGCATGTACATCAATAGAAAAGACAACAGAGTTAGTGAAAGCCATGGAGGAAATGTCCATCTAGGCTACAGAGCTAAAAAAACTTAAGGAGAAAGTGACAAGCCTAAAAGCTAACTGTAAGCTTGCCCAAATACAATAGAAAGAAGAAGCACAAAAAGCCCTAAGGATGGATGAGAGGATAAAGTTCCTTGAAAAAGATTTAACATTGCAAAAGCCACTATGACAAATCAAGGAGATGCTCTCGGCCAATATCATTGACTCTGTCAATGATATTTGGCCATCAAATCAAATAATATTCGAGAAAACAGAACTGGTGAAAGTGGCCACTGAAGCAATACAAAAGGTAAAGGAATACCTAGGAGACCAACCGAAGGAGGATAATCAACTCATCCATTTCTTGAACAACAAGAACATACATGAACTAAATGAGCTTGGTATGGAGGACAGAACTGAAACCATCATTAAAATAAAAAAGGTTCTTTCTAAAAGAAACCTTATGCTTGACTTAGAGAAAAAATGCCATAACTTGCAGGTTGGCATTGACAGATTCATAGCAAAGCTTCAAATTTTGATGGATAAAGGCCTTCCTAGTCACATGGTAATCGATGACGAACTTATGACCCAATTGGACTATGATGACAAGGTAAAGAAATTGTCCAAGGAATAGGCAAGCACTTCAGGAGTCAAGGAATTGCCAAAAGGGAAAGTATTATATGATACTTTAGAAAATCTATTCTTCCTAGAGCATGAGATAAAGCATCTATTTGTCAACAAGCCAAATTTTGCCAAATGCACTGAGGCATACAAGATATATAGAAGGATGCTCAAGGTAAAGTTACCTGAAGGTGAATGGTGGGTAGAAATGACAGATTTACTATAAGTTACCACAGTAAATCTACATGGTAGCCAGATGAAATAGATAAACAAGGTCAAAGAGTAATAGGTTAAAGAGTATCAGTAAAAGATTGAAGACAAAAGGTGATTCCAGCATACAAATATTAGCCAACTTAAAGAGCTAAATTCGAACTGCAAACAACCAACACAATCACAATAAAACGGACATCATGATGCAATTTTCCATCTGTCTCTATCTTCATGCTTGAAGATATTTTGATTTCTTAGATTAATTCTCAAACTGTTATGAGATATTTTGTAATGTTTTTTTGTATAAATACTTCACATTTCGAAGTAATTATTGTGGATTCAAAGACATTTCTATAGACATTTTTCTCTCAAGTTAAAGTGCTATTGTATCAAGATTGGATTGGCTTGCTGGATCGAGGAATAAAGTAAAGACATTTCATAGGATTCTTGTGTAAAGTGTAAATTGAATAAGTATTCTCTCTCTCATGTTTAATACTGTTTCTCTTTATGTTTAGTAATAATCATATTTGTTTCTATGAAATCTAAATGTTAAACTAGGAATGATATTTTGGAGCTGGCTTTAATGTTCTCTGTCTTGACTGTTTACATTTTTAATGTTTTCTGCTAAACTATCTTAGTTTTGGAATTTTTAACTGCTCCCTTATTTCTGTAGTCCCCCCCCTAGGTCTATAGTAAAGGATTCTTAGTTTCCCTTTGCTCATGATCACCTCTTGCTCTTCATCTTGATCTCGGTCTAAGGATTCTTCATTGCCCTTTCACCCTGGTTAGGACTACCTCATCCATTTGAACCTGAAGATTTGCCTTTTGCTTTACTGGCCTTCCCTATGAACTCTCCCTTTAGTGATTGATCTGATCCAGTTAAGCCATCCTTTGATTGACTCCATAGCCCAATGGCTTGAAGGCCTTGTTCTGTCCATTTGTTCCCAGAATTCCACCACCCAACCAAAATCAAAACCTTATGAGCACTAAGAACTAGCCTAAAATCCCACCCAAAACAAAGTTAAATTATAAAGAGAGAGCCCTCTCTGGATTTAGGTTGGCTAGAACCTGACTCTAAAAGATTAGGTTTGTGGTTACCTCGGATTATTCCTTCTTCTGATAACTTCTAGGGAAGACTTTTGAGTGATAACAGTGTCACCAATCACAAATTGATTTTTTTACTTGCGAAAGGATGTGGTCGTCTTCTTGACCCTAGGGGGTGATTTTTTTATCTATAACAACAGGATGAGGAACAATCAATTTTGTATGATATTTTAAAAGAAATGGTCGAAAATGTTTAACAACATTAAATATATCATAAGCCTATTTATCAATGTCAGGATAGTTCAACTCTTCTCCTTGAAACTCAAAAATCATAAAAGAAATTGGTATCTCAATACCATCCAAATTATTTTGAGTCGGGACAACTGCATAGGACAAGTCAGAGGAAAAAGTATACAAAATAATCTCTTTCAAAATTTTGACTGATGAGAGTAGGTGTAGCAACAATTTATTCTTTGATTCTTTTGAAAGAGTTCTTCTCTCTAGTGTCCCATTTGAATATATAAATTTTTTTAATCATATCCTGCATTGGCTGAACAAATTTTGCAAAATTGGGAATGAGTCTTCTTACAAAATTTATCTTTCCTAAAGAATATTGCATTGACTTTCTGTTATGTGGAAGAGAAATTTGTAAGATAGATTTTACTTTGTCTGGATCAATAATAATCACATCTCTAGATAGGACAAATCCCATAAGCTTACCTTCAATAACAACAAATATAGCCTTCTCAAGATTTAATGATACACTGTAGCTAAGACATTTGTCAAATATCTTGTTTAGGTGTTCAAAAAGATCCTCACATTTTTTAGAGTACACTATTATATCATCGAGAAAAAATACCATAAAATTATTGATCATACCCTTGAATGCAATATCCACTGCATGGTTAAATGTTGCCCCAACATTTATTAAACCAAATGTAATTTTCTGATATGCAAAAGTTCCCCATTTGGTTCAAAATGTTGTCTTGATTTGATCTATTGGTGCAACCAAAACCTGGTTATATCTAGAAAATCCATCAAGTAAGGAAAACATTCCAAACCAACAATAGATTGTAGGATTTGTTCCATAGGGGGAACACGATAGTTATTTTTTTTGAAGATCTATTAAGATTATGAAAATCATTGAAATTTCTAATGTCCCCATTTTTATTCCTGATTGTAACTAGATTTGATACCCACTATGAGTGTCTAATAGGAAAAATGATCCTATATTTTAAAAGTTTATTCAACTCTTCTTTGATTTGGTTTTCTAGCTTAAGGTGCATTTTTGTCAATTTTTTTTTGTACATGTTTAATATCAGTTTTGATTGGAATCAAATGCTAAATGACTTTAGTATCATAAACTTTTAAGTCATCATAGGTCCAAGCTAATATATCCTTGTATTCTTTAAATAGATTAATAAATATTGATCATTCAACAAGAGTACAATTTATTCCCAAATTAACATTTTGATGCTTTTTATCAGTCCATAGATTTATGACTTCATATTGAATTGAGGAACTATTTGTTTTACAATTAGTAATCCCTTTGAATTTTTTTTGAAAATCATAAAGGTTCTCAAGACTAGTTATTGATTTAGGAATTGGGTATTATGGTGTACTTGTGTCTAGAGAATTTGAATTATGTTGGTGCTTGTCTATTATAGATCATTTAAAGGTATCTTCCATAGTGAGAAAATACTTTATTTGGTCATCATTTTCAAACACTCTCTAGTTAGAGATGTTAACAGGTTCTAATGGATTGAAAAGTATTTCCATGGAAAATATATCCTCAGAAATTTTTTTCCATAGGAAGAAGCCTAGAAACTACATTAGTTAAAAGATCAACATCGAGATTTTGTGAACGAGGTACATAATTTGACTCAAAAATTTAAAAGATTTGAGTTAAGTTCTAGACTTCATGTCTCTAATTCTTCAGGTGATTAGAAATACAATGAATGGTTTTTTTACTTGTCTAACTATGATTTTAGAATCACCTACAACTCTAAGCTTCTTAACCTTCATGCCTATAGCTTTTCTAAGACCTTGAAACAAGGTCTCATATTCAACAACATTATTAGTACAGTAAAATTCAAGTCTGCAAGATAGAAGAAACTTGTTACCGTGAAGGTATATTAATACAAAACCGACACTGGTGCCTTTAGCTGACTTAGAACCATCAAAGTACAACATCCATGCATCAATATTTACATCAATAATAGAATAAGAATAAGAAGAAGCTTTCTTTGAATAAAAAACTGCTACTGTAGGAAAATCTAAACTTTTACTCTCTAACTCTTCTAAAGAAGATTTTCAAGATGCAAAATTGCTAAGATATGTATCAAAAGAATAGTTATCGAGTGATTCTTGACTGAATATAAGGGTTTGTTTTGATTTCCAAATCATTCACAGTATATTTCATGCATTTTTCTCTTGCAATCTTGATTTTATTAGGCTTACCGTTTAGAGATAAGCATAAGTGTGACCAGTTTGTTGAAAATTACCCATTTAGTTTTTTCGGCCAATCTCTACTCAACAAAAAACTTTACGATTCATTAATATCTGCAACAAAAATACTGATAATATGATTATTTTTTGGATTGGAAGCTAGCATAATAAAAAAAAATTAATTTCCCCCAAGACATTGACACTAGATCTATCAAATTGCACAATTTGTGTGGTAGATTTTATGGTAAGAAAATTTAATTTCCTAGCCATAGGATATGGCATCACATTAGAAGAATCCCTAGAGTCTACCATACAATTATGTACATTTCTATTACACGTTTCAAAAGTCAAGAGGAAAGGAGGAGCATGAGAAATCGACATATCTCTAATCAAAGCTGCATTTATATTTGAAAATTTCTTTGAAACAATATTTTGAGTGTTACCTACTTGAGTTGATTGATTATCAAGAGTATTGACCTCTAAATCCTTAAGAATTTTATTCTTTTGTTGTGTTAACTTAGATAAATCCAATTTTTTTTTGTTAGCTCTCATATTTTTCATATCCTCAACTAGGTCATACTCATTGTTCTTAGTTTGAACAACTTTATTCAATGAAGCAAAAGTTTAATCTATGGTTTGTGTTTTCTTAGGACTTAGTATTTGGAGTTGCAGGGGCAGTGGAACTAGAAGTTTGAGTTTTACTTCTCATTTGTGCAGTATTGATCTCACTTTCATCTTCCTCTTCCACATTAATAATCAATCCCTGAGACACATCCCATAGGACATTAACAAATTTACTAGTTTTTTCTTCTACTTTATCCTCTTCTAGTGTTATTTCTTCTTCTTCACTACGTACAAATGCTTTAAACATATTTACAAAGGCACGACAGGTCTTTTCTGAATAATGGGAATTGTCAACTCTACAAAAATCATCCTGTGTATAGTCTTCTATATTTATTTCCTTGGTGCAGGGTTGATTTGAGGTAGGAGTAGGATTTCTCTTGAAAGGTCCCCATGGACTCTTAGTTGATGGTCCTTCTGAGAATATATTCTTGAGATCTGTGATTTCATTAGACATTTTCTTGATAATCTTATGAAGGCTTTCTAAGTCTACAACCTCTTTCTCCTTCTTTTCATCAACAATTTTATTAGTTCTTATATATATATATATATTATATATTATATATATATATATATATATATATATATATTATATATATATATATATATTATATATATATATATTATATCTTTTTCTTTTTCTATTGAATTGTTGCTTGTTTAGAGGCTATAATTAAAAGTTGTTTTTCCACATTTAATGACTCATCAATGTTTTCTAATAATGTAGCTTTAATTTCTCTAATTATGATAATAAAAATTTAGGGAGGCAGAGTAGTAGTATAAAGTTCATTTAATACATTATCACCAGGTTTGAAATCAATAGGGATTTTATTTAATAAAGATAAAAAGATATTAGATATAATTTTTGGGATTCAACCACGTTAAGTAAGTCATTCATCTATGACCATTTCCATGAGAGGTAGTCATAATTGACTAATTTCTCATGATTTTTTAATAATCCACTTAGCACGCATTGCATCGGGTGATGCTCACAGGGGTGAAGAAGTGGGTTTGAAACTAGTGAAATGAATCACATAGCGTCAATCATCACTTCCGATATGATTGAAGTCCTTTATTGATTCATTTGGATTCATATTGATATGCGAAAGTTCAACTACCAGAGATGCTGACGATTTGTCCTCACCAAAATTATTAAGAGATTTAGTCTAAAAACTATCCCAACTAGTAATGGAACCATACAATAAAGAAAAATACCATGTAGCTATTTTTCCCTCAAAAGTACAAGGGGAAAGCCTACAAACAACGTCCTCATGTTGAAATCCCCCAAGTTTTAGAGAAAGCATGAATTGCTTTATGTGTCATTATAGGGATATTGGTCCTTCATGATTAAATTTAGATAAAAATATTTCAAGATGTTTAGGCAAATCATCCCAAGGTCCTAGAACATTAATTGCACTTGCATATAACGAAGGTTGTTGTGCCATGGTGAAAAAAAAAGGTGGTAATGGTAAAATACATGTTGAATGATTTGAGGTAAAGAAGTTTGAACATAAGTGGTTTGAGTAGAAGAAGATGAAGGTGTTTGAACAAAAGTACTACTTGATAGCACTGATTGCATAGATACTAAGGATTCCCAATCTACCTCCTCAAAAGGAAACAAAGGATTTGTAACAATTGAAAATACTGATTCTAGTTCAGGATCTACTTGAGATTAAGAAACAAATTCAGTATGTGTTTCCTTTTTAGGCCTTCTTTTTTCAGAAGTAATAAAATTGGGGATAAGCCCAAATGTTAACTTTAAGAATGAGTAAAATTTCTAGAAAGTTGAAATTGAGAATGAATCATGGGTGCAGAAAAAACCTCATAGGTGGAAGTTTCAAATGAAATTGGATAATTTACAGTTGAAGAAGATTCAAAGACATGTGTTATTATAGAAAATGTAGTTTGTTGTTCACCTTGGTGAACATATATGGGAAGGGTATTGAAAACAATCAATATACAAGGAATATTTATCTCTAAAGATTTATCATTTATACATATTATGGCCCTCCTTATAGCACAAAATTATTGATAAGAAGAAGAATTCCTCCTACAACAAGTGAATATTTACCTGATCAGGGTCCCAGTTAGACCCCTTTTCATTTGGGATGGAAATATTTTTTGGAACAAAGGCCTAGTTGCCTCTGTAACTCCTCCCTATATATAACATAACAAATTATATACAATAAAATATTGACAAAATTATACAAGTTGTTGTGTATGTAAGGTGGGATTTAGTGATTAAACAACAGGGGAAAGAAAATCACCTAAGTGCAGTACTTAGAAAGTCCTGCAAATGTATGGGTTAGTGATCCTCCTAGACTGAAATGTGGCTCAGCCAATCACTTAAACATTTGGGCTCTTGTTAAAGAGATTATCAATGATTGTTTATATCTATATCTATATATCTATAATATATATATATATATATATATATTATATATTATATATATTTTATATATATTATATATATATATATATATATATATATATATTATATTATATATATACATACTGCAATAAACTAATTTACTTTTGTAGAAAAGAAATATTATCGATTCAAATGAAAACACAAAAAATTATGTATTCAAATATTCAACATGAATCATTAAATGAATGAAAACTATGATTCAAGATACCAATTATGCATTAAACAAATTTCAAAAGCATACACTATTCCAAACATGGAGATGTTAGACACATCAACTCCTAGTGGTCTTCAAAAATTTGAATGCAACTTTTGATTAAAATATTAGTATCATTGAGTAAAAAATATTTCCAATCCTTTCTCCAACAAAATGGGATGTATAAATACTAAAATTAAAAAAAAATATGAGACAATATTTGTTTTTCTAATAATAGAAAATCCATGGGTTTTCTTACATAAAAATAGGAACAAATATAATCTCACTAATTTGACATCATCCATCAATTTGCTGGGTCGGTTGCTAGCTTTCCTCCATCAATTGAGTTGATGGCTCTGAGTCATCCACTATTTGGATGGGAACAATTTCTTTCTTCTTATCCTGAACGAACTGGGCCCATTGAGTGAACCTTTCTGCTACTTATGGATGTTATGTATCTAGATGAAAATAATGCAAAAACATAGGAAAGTATAGATCAACAACTTGATAATAAACCACTTCAAGGGGGAAACCTCCCTTTACATCACATTGGATGATTCAAATGAAAAGACCTCCTTGGTATATATAGGAGTCTAAAGGGTAAAACTATAATTAGGGCCTACATAACAATAATAATATAAGGGCACAAAAATAACAATATAGGGGCTACACTAGTATTATAGGGACCTAACATGCCCCTCTCCTTCAAAAAGCTGTTGTCCTCAATGCTTGAGTAGTTTTGGATGCTTCTGTATAAAATACTCATCTTCCCATGTGGAATCTTCAGCAGGTAAGTTCTCCCACTTAATGAGATACTCTAAAATTGATTGAATTTGTAGTTGCCATTTTTTTTTAGTGATTTATATAGGACCCAATATGATTTTCCCTTCCTCATTAAGTTTTTGAAATATAGATTGAACTAGGAGCTTGTCGCCTATAACCTTCTTTAAGCATGAAACATGAAAAAATAAGTGTACTTGCGAAGATGTAGGAAGATCCAATTTGTATGCCATAGTACCAATCCTTTTCAACACCTTATAAAGGCCATAATACTTGGGTGATAATTTATTATCCTTCTTAGCTTGATTTAGTGACATTTGTTTTTATGGTTGTAGCTATAAAAATATCCAATCACCCACATCAAAACTTCTTTCATTATGACGCTAATCTGCTTGTTATTTCATTCGATTTCACACTAGATTTAGGATATCCTTTAAGAGTTGGAGAGATTGTTGTTGATTCTCGATGTGATCTTCCACTACTTGAACTTTATATTTGTCTCTTGGAGGAAATCTGATGGATGATTGACGATATCCAAAAAGCGCCATAAATGGGGTCATTTTTTCCGTGGTATGGAAGGAAGTGTTATACCACCATTCTGCCAAGGGGTAACCACTTGACCATTGTGTTTTTTTATTAGACATAAAGCAATAGAAATATCCTTCCAAACATTTTTTCACTATATCAATTTTCCATTTATATTGAGGATTATAAGATGAGCTATGAGCTAATTAAGTACCATGACAAGACAATAATTCTCTCCAAAATTTCCAATGAAAATATGATTTTTTCACTTACAATAATCTTTGGGTTTCCATGTAGCTTTTGAACTGTCTCCATGAATGCAGTGGCGACTATAGTAGCTTTGAAAGGATGAGATAATGCACAAATGTGTGCATACTTGGTAAGTTATCAACTACCACCATGGTGACACTCTTTCAATCAGACTCGGGTAGACTTGTGATAAAATCCATTGAGACCTCCTCCCAACGTTGACTTGGAATGATAATGGTTGTAAAATACCATAGGTATTAATTGTTTAGACATTAATTTGCTGGAAAACCAAACATTATGCCACAAAATCCTGAATATCATATTTAAGGCCATCCCAAAAGAATTACTTCTTGACCCTGTTGTTAACCAGGTTATCCCTTGTACGGATAAAAGTGATCCCTCTAGCCCAATGTGCAGGTCTAGTAAAAACCATGAAAAAACAAGAAAACATCCCTAACCTAGATCAAATGACAAATGAGAAAGCGAGATGGCCTATCTCTCTCCTATGCACTTGACCTTTGATGATGATCCTGATCCCTTAGCTCCCAGGCCTGATCCTCACTATTCCTTGCATCTGAATACCTACAAGAGAGATCAAAAGACAACAACAAGAGAGATCATATCCAATGCATTCCAATGTACCTTATGCAACAAATCAAGGAGTATTGTACTAAGAAAACTATCATAGAAAAGCTTATGGGAAGTAAAACATGCTTTGTATTAATGATTAAATCAAATAGGGAAGCATACAACTAGTGCCTTGATGTTCAAGGCCTCCTTCAAGATGGTTCCAAGTCCAAGAAAAACTTAACAAACTCTCCTTTCCTCTCTCACCAAAATGGCAACGTCTAAGCACAATTGAGCAGAATAATGGCAATTAGCAATGACCAACCCGTTGAGGAAAGTGAAGAACAAATTTATAATGATGGAGAGGGAGTTAGAGATCCACCAAAGGGAGAAGAAGGTCCTTATCCCAAAGGTAAGATCCCTAAAGGTAGGATCAAGCGATCTAAATGGGAGTACTTGACCATATCTTCATCCAAAAACTACCAAATCACCGTTCTCGAGGCTTCTAGTAAGGGAAGCTTATGCTCCATTTTTGGAGAAATTGCCTGAAGAGGACCAACACGGATTTTCCTATCAAAAGTTGCGCTGCTAGCACTAGTCACTAGTTAGACAAAATGTTACTAGCACAACTTTTCCTACTAAAAGTAGCATTTGTCTTTTAAATTAGGTTTTATTCACAAGTTTTTCTAGAATTTCTTCAAGATATTAGTTCTCCATCTCTTCAAGGATGTGTTGAGCATATAATTCATGGTGAATGAGTTTACCCAACTTTCGTCATTTTATGACATTTATGATGACAATGGGACAAAGGACGACACTTTGAGTACGAAGTTGGGAATGTGAAAAAATACTGTGTAACAGATGCCCCCTAAAGCATAAAAGAAAAACATGAAGTGATGGTTGAAGTGCTTTATCAGTTAAGGAAAGGAACTTTGAAGACCACTGTCAAGAGACTTGCAAATCAAACATGATATAATATATGATATCTCTGATATGTATATGTATACACACACACACACACACACACACACACACACATATATATATATGCCTGATAATACATTTGAATAGTCATAAAAATATAATACATGAATCCACGACATGGGCACAACCTTATGACTAGAAAGGGTCATGTGTATGGATCCATGACATGGATGCAGCCAACCAACTAGAAAGGATCATATGTATGGATCCATGGCATGGACACAACCATCTGACTAGAAAGGATCATATGTATGGATACACAACATGGACGAAGCCATCTGAATAGAAAGGATCATGTATACAATCATGAATACTAAATAACTCCACAAAGCCATCCGACTAGAAAGGATCATGTATACAATCATGAATACTAAATTTCCAGTAGAACCTCTTAGCTAGGTTCAATTAAGGTATTCCTTTTCGTAGCTAGTCTATATCAGTTTGGAAAAGGGTTAAACTTATGCTAAGTAGACGTCATTTCATTTACTTGAAAACATTTTCATATTTTTTGAGTCTGAAAAGAGATGAAATATAAATCCACATGAAGGAACGAGTGGTATAAAAGGATTACAACTGGTTCCGGTTATTTTGGAACTACTCAAAACATGTAAAGGTCAAGAGGCTGGCTAATAAGACTACTCATTGTAGATGTTCCTCAGGTAAAGGTAAAACAACCAAGTGAAAACGTATGATCGGCTAAAGAGATGGTGATGATGGAAAGAAAAACCAAGACTCATATATCAAAAATAGGCTGATAAAGATGGAAATCACGAGAGGTAAAGTGGGATTGGTTTCATTTTTCACAAGATTGAAACATGGGAAACTATGCTTGAGGATACTTGAAGATGGTTTCTTTTTTTCACAAGTTTGACACATGAGAAAAAACTATGCGTAGATTTGCTTTCATTTTCACACAAGCTTGAAACAGAAACAAACTATGCTTAGGTTTGGTTTTATTTTTAAACAAGCTTGAAACAAAGATAAACAATGATTGAGATGAGTTTGCATGCCACTAGAATAATGACTCAATTCGAGATACATGTCCCCAAACTAAATTTCATTCACAAAAGCAAAATACTGTTTACTAACAGGGGGATGGAATGAAGGTTCACTTACGAGATCAAGTGAAAGACTCAACTGGGATTTTACGAGATCTAATCAAAGACTTGAATTGGAAGGGGATTTGTTTCATTTTTTAATGAGCTTGACAAAGGAAAAGAACCATGATCATGGCACCTTGTTTCATTTTTTAACTAGCTTGACACAAGAAAGGAACCATTCTCATGACACCTTGTTTCATTTTTTAACGAGCTTGACACAAGAAAAGAACCATCCTCATAGGGACCTATTTCATTTTTTAACGAGGTTGACATTGTAAAAGAACTATCCTCATGAAACCTATTTCATTTTTTAACAAGGTTGACATAGTAAAATAACTATCCTCATGGGGACCTATTTCATTTTTTAATGAGGTTTACATAGTAAAATATCTATCCTCATGGGAACCTATTTCTTTTTTTAATGAGGTTGAAATAGTAAAACAACTATTCTCATGACACCGATTTCTTTTTTTAACGAGGTTCAGATAGTAAAATAACTATCCTCATGACACCTATTTCATTTTTTAACGAGGTTGACATAGTAAAATAACTATTCTCATGACACCTACTTCATTTTTTAATGAAGTTGACATAGTAAAAGAACTATCCTCATGACACCTTGATTACAACCTATAAGAGGTCATAGCTTCCAAGAGGTTCTCATGATATTGGAGAACAACACTCTGGAAGGGATACATGTCAAGTGATCTAATGAAAAGATCAGGTTCCAATGCCTCCAATACATGACACACTATATTGTTGACTCAATCATCAATAGGCGCAGGCATGGAACAAGTGGCCATGTAATTGACCCATGGTGGGGGTGATACCACTTGCACGCAAGGATAATTTAGTGAATATGGTTGATTGGGATCCATATTAGGACCAACGAATGTAAGCTGATCAATGATCACAATTCTTCCTTCATGCGGGGAACATATCACTCGAAATAGGTAAGTGGCAAGAGCTCCCATGACATAAACAAAGTCATGACCAAGGAGTAGATTAAAATCCAATGGGCCTTGGAAAACCATCATCTATATAGACAACCTTTCCTCCCAAAGTAATAGGAAACTTAGGAAGGATCCTAATTGTTGTCTGGTTTCTCGGTTAAAAGCTAACCGATTTTGAGTGATGAGGACAAGCTATGGAGAACCTAAATCTTGCCAAGAAGTTGAGGACAAAATACCAATAGATGTGCCCTCATCTATGACTGTGCTAGGTATGACGATATTATAAGCCTGTACTATGATCTGGAAAGGCACATAAGACAGAAGACAATATCCTTCTAGTCGACTCCAATCAAAAGAAGTGACCAAAATACTTGGAGGGGGTGTCGTAGGAACGTGAGAGTTTCCCCCCTTGCGCTATGGGAACAAGAGAACTGCTCCCATGCACCTTGGGAACAAGAGGATTTCCCTCCAATTCATTCGAAATTGAAGAAACAAGAAGAACCTGAGCGGTATGAGGTTCACTCTCTACTAGAAAGGTACGGTTAACTAAAGGTGGAGGTACGGTTAACTAAAGGTGGAGTTAGGTCTACCGTTTTCTCAACCAATGGTTTGTTGAGATTAGACTGATGAGACTCACTTTCAGAGAGAGTGGGGTTGACCAAAGATGAATTTTGACCAATCACTTGATCAACTAGTAGAGGATCAGGGGAAAGCTTTTGATAATCTGCTGGAAGATGAATTTGAGAAGCAGTAAGATTATCTAACACTTTTGAGGCTTCATCATTACAAGGACAAAGGTGAATAGGATGATTCTCTTCACATAACGTAGTACAGGGAAATTTTACTTTTCCCTTTTTCCCATGGGCTTTACTGTCACTAGTTGAAGGTTTATCACCAACATGATCTCCAGAGATTAATGGCAAAGGTTGATATGAACCTATGGAACACACTTCTAATATCTTGGGAATACCAGGACATTCTCGAAGAAGGTGGTCACCCTTGTAAAGCTTGTAAGGGAATTTCACTTTACGAGGGTGATTGGAAGGTTTCTCAACATCAGTTGCATCGGTAGCAATGGGTTCTTGGTGTGCCCCTTGCTTATTTTTATTCTTCTTAGTCTTCCTTTTCTTCTTCTTCTTATCCACCTAGTTACTGACTTGCAAGCTTTCACTAGATGAAGAGGAAGAAGAGTAAGAAGACCGAACATGCGAAGAAGGAAAAGATCCAACATTAGGATCAATTGGAGGATAACATGGTTGAGGAGAAGTTTGGACATTCAGAACCATAGGGGTCGAAAATAACCAAACTAACAAACCAATGGTAAAACTAGGAAGGGGAAATGTTGCCATATAGGGAGCATCAACATTTCCAAATGAAGGAAAAGGAGTAGGATTCCCATCAAAGGGGCTTCCTTGGTTGGTGAACTCAGGAACTATTTCCATTAGTCTCAACCTAATATCTACTAAGGATTATTTCCACAGGAAGGATTTTTTTCTATAGTCAATTAATTGTTTTTAGAAATTAACAAAATAAAATCAAAATAGGGGTAAGCTAGGCAAAAAGGGTTTACCAAGTATCCGTGAACTGGAGAATACCTCCTGGTGAACCAAGAAGTATGGACATGCAATCTCCCTGAATGTTGTGTTCAATGTATCATGTTTACAAGGTGATCAACTTTGTTAACTATGGATGGATATCAACCTATAGGGGACTCCCAATATATACACAATGGTACATGGGAGTGTTGCCAGTAGTAGTGTTGGCTAATGTATAATAGTTTGATGAGAGAGTTCCCATATACTTACAATGGATGGAGCGCCTGCAATATACCCGAAAGTACTGGAGAACGGTCCTATACACTTCCGTACATGGAACGAGATTTCACCTCCGGGATACAACGCTGGAAAATAACGACAAATCCTAGATTTAACGACGTTAGAACACGTCTCTAGCCTAGACCTCTAAATGCTTTTCGTTAATGACAAAATGCTCCTTAGGTTAATTGAGGTAAGTTTTAAGTTTATCTTGAATTATGTTTCAATTTTATGGCTCAAAACGATGTCACCTGAACACCTAAGATGCAACTATATGAGAAAAATATTCTTTTCCAATTCAATGAAATCTAAACTAGTAAGGGGAGAGATTTCATACAATGATGCAACAAGCAGTAACGCAACAAACAAAGTGCCCTTAACAAGTTTTTACTTTTTACTTCCCAAATGCAACTTTTCAGAAGTAAAATGATTTTCCCTTTTACTAAGACACACTTATATGAACTTTCACTTTCCTTTTCATTTTGAATGATTTAATGCACCTAATGCACTCTTTAGGCTTCAATCATCGAAAAATGTGATCTATTTTCAATGATGAATCTAAAAAAAAAACTTTTCAATGCAACTAATTTAATGCACTTTTACGAAAAGTAAATTTTTGAAATGAAAACTAAATAAATGCAAGATACATTTCTTTTATGATTGCAAAAGAACTACTAATGCTCAATAAATAACAGATCAATATTTCGTGGATGTAACAGCCACCCAGCGTTCGTGAACCACATCGTAAAAAAATAGCAGATCAATATTTTATCTATCATACAAGCAAAAAACAATGATTTTAATTGACTCAAAACATCAAAAACTCAATCAAAATTTTACTTTTACCACTTAAAGGACGAGATTGACTTTTGCACATCATAAAGAAATTGAAAGCAAACAGACAAAATGTATTGCACACATAGTAGGGAAATGACTTCAGAGACTAGGGCACACTAGAGTTTTCAGTTGAATCCCTAAAAATGATCACATTCAAGGACCAACACTACTTTATATAGAAAAACCCATGCTGATAGGGTTATCAATGCTACTTTTTTATGGCAAAACTCGTGTTGGCAGCACTACTTTTCATAGCAAAACCCGTGTTGGCCTTCAACGTGGGTAGACAATAGAAGAAATGGTCTTCAACATGACTACATAAGGAAAAATAGGCGCTGAAAATGTGATAGTCACTGATAAAATACATGTTGAGTGAGGAAATTTTAGGAAAAACAAGAAAGACTCACGAAGAAACTCTAGACCTGATACCCTAAGACACCAACAATTCAGAGTACATACTGAAAATCAATCAAAACAAAGGTCCATTCAATGGTTTACCAAACTTAACGAGAACACAAAAAAAAGGAGGATGAAAAGGGTGTAGGCTTCCCTAGCGGAGTCGCCAATTTGTTAACTAGGCAATCCCTTCTACGGATAGAAGCGATCCCTCTAGCCCAATGTGTGGGTATAGTAACAACCATGACAAAACAAGTAAAATTCCCTAACCTAGATCAAAATGATAAATGAGAAAGGGAGATGACCTACCTCTCTCCTATGTGCTCGACCTTTGATGATGATCCCAATCCCTTAGCACCCAGGCTCACTTCTCGCTATTCCTTGCATCCGAATACCTGCAAGAGAAATCAAAAGACAACAACAAGAGAGATCATAACATATGCATTCCAATGTAAGTTTTCCCCTAATCTCTTTAAAAAAAATCTAGGCAGATCAACCCGAAGGGAGCATTCCAATGTAAGTTATACAATAGATCAAGGAATATTGTACCAAGAAAACTATCATAGACAAGCTTATGGGAAGTAAAACATGCATTGTATTAATGATTAAATCAAAGAGGGAAGCATACAACTGATGCCTTGATGTTGAAGGCCTCCTTCAAGATGGTTCTAAGTCCAAGCCAAACTTAACAAGCTCTCCTTTCCTCTCTCACCAAAATGGCAACATCTAAGCACAATTGAGTAGAAGAATGAAAACCAACAATGACCAACCCCTTGAGGAAAGTGAAGAACATATTTATAGTGAGGGAGAGGAAGTTATAGATGTACCAATGGGGGAAAAAGGTCATTATCCCAAATCTGTAAAGGTAGGATCAAAAGCTATAAATGGGAGTACTTGAACATATATTCATCCAATAACTACCAGCTCGTCGTTCTCGAGGCTTCTAATAAGGGAAGCTTCTGCTCCATTTTTGGAGAAACTGCCTGAAGAGGACCAACACGAATTTTTCTATCAAAAGTCACACTGCCAGCGCTAGTCACTAGTTATACAAAATGTTACCAACACGGATTTCCCTACTAAAAGTAGCGTTGGTCTTACAAATTAGGGTTTTTCACAAGTTTTTCCAGAATTTCTTCAAGACATTAGTTATCCATCTCTTCATGGATGTGTTGAGCATATAATTCATGGTGAATGAGTTTACATAAATTTCGTCGCCTTACAACATTTGTGACGATAATGGCACAAAGCATGACACTTTGGGTATGGAGTTGGGAATGTGACAAAATACTGTGTAACACATGTGGTAAGTTTTTAAAAATCCAGAGTAAGATCCTATAGGAAAGTTGTGCAATTCCAAAAGAACATTTTGTTTGTGTTGGGAGTTATCACATAGATACAATCAATCTTTGTACCACAATGAATCATTTTTCTAGATAAATGTATCAGATGCACTAGGATCTTGTTGTGAATTTTGAATGAGTGTACACACCTCTTCGCCATTCTTTCATTCATCCCTTTCTTTAGTTATCCAATTAGGTTGGATAATAATAATGCCTCAAAGCAATGCCTCCATATCCTCATCCTTTCTTGAGAGTGCATCTGCGAAATATTTTTCTTCCCTTTTTTGTAGATGATTTCAAAGTCATAACCCAACATCATTTAGACCCATTTTTGCTTCTCTTCCAAAGATACTATTTTTTCCAAGAAGTATTTGAGACTATCATGATCTATTTTTACCTCGAAGTGTCTTCCCATTAGGTAATGGTTCCATTGCTTCATGACATGTATTATTTGTTGATTTGGGGTAGCATCGGATGTGCTCTAGCCACGAAAATTGGTGGAGAGGCTAAAGCACATGAGAAATCGAATACCCAGAAATGGTTTGGGCAGAATCTAAAGAGTTTGAGAGATATTAAAATGATTAATATTTTTAATGGAGTCCCTAAGTCTAAATTTAGGGAAAATAAAATATTAATGTGAATTAATATAAAACTGAGTTAGAATGGTTCAAAAGTCACGAATCAAGCCAGATCCAATCTTATCCGTTGATTAGGGACTTAATCTCAGCTGTTGAATTGTCAACGAGAAAAATATAAGAGGAGGCTTGAGGGTCACTTGGAAAACACACCGAGTTGATCAAGATTTCGATTTTATGGAGCAGGGCTTGCTGAGGAAATCAAAGGAGTGATCAGAGTTGCAGTTGAGGGGAAGTGAATGCAGTAGCAAAGATAGTATTGGGAGCATCAATGTAGAAGCTGGGAGAGGGTTGACGCAGAGCCAGTTAGAGGCCACACAGAAGCAACCAGAGGGAGCTAGGAGTTGCGTAAAGCCTGAAGAGGGCCAACGTGGGTGACGCAGAGCCTCTAAAGGCCGATGCAGAGCCTCAAGAAGCTGACACTGGGCCAGAGAGGCTGATGCAGGGAGATTTCGTAGGGCAGATTGAGGTTGATATCTGTCTCCGACTGAGAGGTACTACTTTCGAGGGAATTCTCTGTTGGGTGAGCCGTTTCTGGCACCCAGATTATATTCTGAAACTACTTAATAATAAAACCCTCAGATAGTTGCATCAGTTTTCCCACATTGGGTTTTTCCAGGGACATTAGTCCAAAAATAACGGTGTCATTTGTGTGCTTTTCTTTCCTTCAGTTGATGATCTATATGTGTTGAGATTGTACTTGTATTTATTTTCAATATTTACATGGTAAATAACTTGTTAATTAACAGAACAAGTGGGAAGAAATAAATCAGAAAGTACAGGAAGGATTTCTAACAGTTAGACTTAGAAATTCCAACAGTATTTCCAACATTTCCTTCTCATAAAATTGTTTGTGTAAATTATTTCCCTTGATTGGATGAATTTCAAAGGTAGTGGGTTTTCCTTCTTGCATTAAAACAACACCAATGCCAATTCATAGGGCATCACATTCGACAATAAAGGTTTTGGTAAAGTCTGGTGTAGCTAAGACTAGAGCTCGACACAATGCCTCTTTAAGATTTTCAAGGGCCTTAGTTTCTTCTGAAGTCCAAGAAAGCACATTTTTCTTCAATAATGTTGTTAGAGGTGCTGCTATCTTCACATAATATTTAACAAACTTGTGATAATACCCTATCAACCCTTGGAATCCTTGGATATTCCTTAAGTTTATGGGGATTTTTCCATTCCTTGATGTCTTTAGTTTTGTTAGGGTCTACCTTAACACCCTCATGAGATATAATATGACCCAAATATTCCACCTCCTGTACCCCAAAGAAACATTCAAAAGATTTTTCATACAATTATTTCTCCAACAGTTTGAGCACCCTATCAACATGTTGAATATGATATTTCCAAGACTTGTTGTAGATTAGTATATCATTAAAAAATAATAACACAATTTTTCTAAGGGTTTGAATGTGGAATTAATGAAACCTTGAAATGTGAAATGTTCATTATTAAGGCCAAAAGGCATGACCAAGAATTCATAATGACCTTCGTGAGTTATGAATGTTGTTTTTAGAATGTCTTCAGTCTTCATTTAATTTGATAATATCTTGAACGAAGATCCATCTTGGTGAAGTAATTTGCTCCATATAATTCATCTAACAATTCATGAATGATAGGAGCGGGAAATTTATGTTTAATAGTGATATTTTTGAGGTCTCTATAATTCAGACACATGCGCCACAATCCATCCTTCTTGTGCACCAATACAACTAGAAAAAAGAAATAACTTTGGCTAGGGTGAATAATACCAGCCTCTAGCATTTCTTCAACCATGCATTCAATTTCAATATCTTGGGCATAAGGATATATGTAAGGTTTGATGTTTGGAGGAAAAATTCCTAAAATTAAGTGAATAACGGGATCGTGATCATGAATAGGTGGGATACCTTGGAATTATTTTCAATAACTCTTTGGAGATTTGGAGAAATGGGTGACTTAGATGTTTGTAAACCTAGTGAGCATAATTGTACAATTACACCTCGTTGTTCCTTATTCAAAATATTTGTCATGCCATCAGAGCTGATTATCCTACTATGTCTCCCTATGATACCCCTTAATTCAATTTCCTTTCCTTCCTAGAAAAATTTCAAGAAAATTTCTTCAAAATCGTTTCCAAAGATTGTAACCATTAGACTCCTAATATAACATCAACACCATCCATTGGAATGGAAATTATTGCACTATTCAATACATATTCCCCTACGATTAGATTGATATTATAGCACTTCCCTGAGGAATTTATAGTTCTGCCATCTGTGACCATAACTTGAAACTCAAGTGCTAGATATAGAAAGCAATTCAAATCCTTTGCTATCTCACAATGAATAAAATTATGGGTACTACCTGAATCAATCAACACTATTACCTTTTTCTTCTTGATACATTCTTCTATCTTGAGAGTTTAAGGAGTAGTCATTGCATCCAATGCATTACAATATATAGCTAGATAGATTTATTCAATCTCTGGAGCAGTTTCCTAGTGAAGATATTCTTCTTTTGATGTTTCTTATTCATTTTCTTCCTTCTCTTCACATTCTATGTAAAACAATTTCTTCCCAACACAGTTATGACCTTTACTATATTATTTATCACAAATGTAACCAATCCATTTTTCTATTTTTTCCTCCAATTTTTATGGTGTCAACCTTGTAGGTTGTGGGAGGTTATGAGCGAAAACACTTCCATCTTTATAGTTGTGAGTGGTAAACCTCCTTGTTGCCATAATTTTGCTTTCAACATTTCTTTCCACCATGAATTCATTATCCAATGACTTAGGTTCCCAAAGGAGAACCTCATGTTGGATGTTATCCATTAAAGTCCCTATGAAGACATTAGTAAGATGCTCCTCTAGAATATCCGTTACCTTGATATTCAATCTTTGGAAGTTCTCAATGTTCTACGTAATTGAACCCATTTGTTTGAGACTTATCAATTGGCTAAAGAATGTATTTATCTTTGTATCGTCATAATCTGCTATCAATTCCTCCATAAAAATCGTCCAAGTGACAAGTGATTTACGAAAACAAAGCCATTGATACCACACAAATTGATTGGGTTCTAAATATAAATATGCAATGTGTACCTTTTGTGTGTGTTACACATCACGTAGATTAAATAACTGCTCTATCTATAGTATCCATGTTACCAAATCCTTTCCATCAAACTTCCTCATATCGATTTTTGGAATATGGTTGGTATTCAACCCAAATTTGGAGTCTCTAAAATCATGATTCACATTCCTTTTGTTCTCATCATGAGTTTCATGGAATGTTTTATCACCACTAGGAAGCCTTTCTTGTAGCTATTTATGAAAGTATCCTTCAAACCTCCCACGTCCCCTCTTATTTCTACTTTTAACCCATCCATCTTAACATTCATCACTACTTCCAATTCATTTTTGGTTTCTCTTTGTGAGCAAAAAATGTTGTACTTGTTCCCGTAATTTTTATATATCATGTTGCATTTCTTTCTCTTCTTCATGCGTCATAGAAAAGCTTTATGTGGGCTTAATGGGTATATCATTTTTTTGTTTTTGAATCATTTTGGAACTAGATAATGATATATATGCTTATATACACCCTTTGAATCACTTCAAACTAATTTTTTAAACAAAAGTTATGCAATTTTAAAATAAAACACCTTTTTTATTTTTAAGAGCTTGATTTTGAGCTTGTTAATCTGGCCAACCTTGGAACTATTGTATCCCTAGGATTTCACCTTCCCAATGGAAATTGAAAGAAGTTCTTAATATCATTTGAAGCCCAGGTGTTCAACCCTTTGATTCTATTGTTGCTAGTTTTTCTTTTGTCTTCAACTAATTGGTCAAGGTAGTGCCTTCCTAAGTCCTTACGGATGGGGTATTTCAAATTCTTCAACAATATCTAACACACTATCCCATACAGAGTCACACCATTATGTAGCCTATGTAATCTAGTCTTTAACACCCTGACAATGAAATTTTCTTTCATCTAAAGAAACTTGCATTAACTTTTTATTCTTCTGGGAGAATTTCTCTATGATTTTAGAACTCATCTCCTTTTCCCAATTTACAACCTTATCAAACTAATTACTCAACACATTTTCATCTTCTGTCAACATTTCAATTTGATGAGTAAAAGAAATTAAATCATGATATAAGTTATAAATTTTACTTAGATACTTAAAAATATTTAATTCAACTTATTGAAGTTGTTCCTTGACAACCAAAGCCTGCTATTTGAAAACCCTAATATCAATATATGTTTCCTTGATATGATTTATTTTCTCCTCTAGAGATGAAACTTGTGCCTCAAATATTGTAGAAACTATCTAAAAGTTTGTATCTGACTCTTCTTTTAAAATCTCAATTACTTTATCTTCATTATGTTTTAAGCTCTCAATGTGCTGAGCATGTTGGTTGTCCAACTTTGTTATCCTCTTCTTTGACTATTCCTCCACTTCAAATTTCTCCATATTATGTTTGTCTTCCATTTGCTTCATTGCCAAGGAAAATCCTTCTCTGAAAATAATGGCATGAAATTGCCACTCCCTTTCATTGAATGATATGTTTTTTTCCAATTCAATTTCTAATTCTTTGATTCTATTTTGGATTTTATCAAATTCTTTAGATAGTTCTTGTACTTTGCCTTGGTTATATGACATTCAAAAGAAGATTCATCCTTAGACTTTGAGTGGAGTTTTTCTAAACTGAACTTTGTGAAAATAAAGAATAATATTTTTGTAGATATCATAAAAATGGTTTTTATACCAACTTTCCCATAAAACAAAACAAAATTATTGAATGGGTTGCTAACTGAGAGAATAGCTCCAATCCAGTAGTGGAAAAGATACAAATGTTATCACAATATCCATTAAGTAAGTTGGCATAACAACCATTGACCAAAACCTATGGAGCATACTATGAAAGTCTAATTGCATCAAACAAATTTTGGGACAAAAATCTGCCCAATTGAACTTTTTAGATTTTTCAACAATGCCATACATTAAAGTAACCCACTCAAGGTTACAATGCTCTAGATTGGGTTCACCATAAATCCTAGAAAGCATTTTGGTTAAAAAAGTATAAGGGTTCTTAAATTTAGTTATTGGATATAGTTTGACTGACTTAACTATGAAATTCTCTGCATTATACATCCATTTTTTAATATATCCAAGAAAATCCATATTCTTCTTCTTTTACTACATTCTTTTCAAAATCAGCCAAGTAGCCCCTATTGAGGAAAACCTTTAGAGGGCTAAGTGTATATATAGACTGTAATACTTCAGGTTTCTGAGAGACAATGCCATTGTTTGAGTGATTGACTATAGAACAAGTCTAAACATGATTGTGTGAGATAATCAACTCACCCTCTCATAATACAAAAACATCGTTGTTCTGGTGGCAATTTTGTGCAGTTCAATTTTTTTAATTACTTCATAACGCTCAAAGTCTAAGCATGATTATACTTTTGAACCTTGTGGATTCCTCCACTCATTGTTCTCAAATAAATCATAAATTTATTCCAAGATATCGTACCTGCATTTTGTGCTTTAAACATCATATCAAAGAAGAAAACTGAATTGGGATTTTTCTCAACTTACCATTGAACTTCTACTTCTTTCATTTTGATTTTGATATTCTCTACCGTAGGTGTAACAACTTTTGTTTTACCTTTTGTGCCCATTCTTCTTTTGGGGATAACATAACACAATTTAAGAAACATGCAAATTGAAAACAAAGATGAGTATGGAGAGATTGATAAGCAATTACTAACCATATGAGGTGAAATTATACAATTAACTAATAATTCTATGAGAAATTTGATAATTTCAAACAAAGATGAGTATGGAGAGATTGATAAGCAATTACTAACCATATGAGGTGAAATTATACAATTAACTAATAATTCTATGAGAAATTTGATAATTTCACCATAGAAAAGAACAGTGAAAAACTTGAATGTTGAAAACACTTTTACTGCACGAAGTTTTGGATGTATTTTGTAAAAGAGAAGTAAAGAAATTCCAAAATCATCTAAGTATATTAACGATCAGGTGGAAACTTTATTAATGATAAAGTTGTGAAATAAATGCCCCACTAACTGTCACTTCAACGGAGAAGTCCAAATGGTCTAGGAGCCTGGGCTGTTTGCTAACTATAGCATTTAGCATGAATCAAGATGTTGCTTTTTTATTTATGAAGGAAAACAAAAATGATTGAAAATAACTAATTAATTGAAAATCAATTAAATTGATAAATCTAAATATAGGGATGTATCTGAGATTAAGAAGATACGTAATATTGAGTTTTAATAAAAATGCCTAGACGCCGGATACAAAATGGTAAAACACACTTTATTAATGAAACAATGAAAAATTGGAATTCAGATAATAAAGGAAATGTGCACTAAACAACAAAAATCTTTTATTAATTCTAGGTGGTCCAAGAGTCCAAGGGAAATTAATGAAATTTCATTAGAAAAATCTTAGACTCTAGGCTAAACTGTAATTAAAGAAGAATAATAAAATAATGTTCTTTTGAA
Source organism: Pinus taeda (assembly GCA_000404065.3). Lineage (NCBI taxonomy): Eukaryota > Viridiplantae > Streptophyta > Pinopsida > Pinales > Pinaceae > Pinus > Pinus taeda. The sequence continues at coordinate 30,248 of APFE031387110.1, forward strand.
TACGTTATCTCCCTACCTTAAGGGTTTTATGATGTAATGAAAATGGGACTTGCTAAGGAACATAACCAATTGTAACTTTTCTTCAAAAAAAAACAACATTTTCCATATAATTAGGAGATTCACTTCAAGAAGGAATGTTGATATTTTTGACTCACTTTTGATCATCCTTCATTTGCATAGGTTTGGTATGAAGAGCCTCTACTACTAAGTCCCATTGAAGGATCCTTCTGCAAGGCAACCCCATAAATGATTCTTATGGAAGGTGGCTCCATGTAGAGCTTTCTCCAAGGTGGTTCATTATACATCCTTATGGTTGATGAATCTTTTTAGAGTTCTATGTTTGAGGGATATCGATCATAATATAGGTTGATGATTAATAAAGTGATTATCAATAGTAAGTATTTTGTAAGTAAATAACAAAAGTTTTACTATTTAAAATTTGATATTTTTACTTCTGGTATTATTTTTTTGATTTGTTTATATAAATTGTGGATACTATTATGTAACTAAATGGTTATTGATTAAAGTCTTGTTTTTTCTAACAAGATAATATAAAGGAGTCAATAGTTTTTTTTCTCTGGAGGTGCCCTAGAGATGTTGTAATGTAATGTCTTATTTAACATTTTGACTCTGTCAAATTATATAAAACAAAAACTAAAAACTAAAATAAACTGACAAAAAACGTAAAATTATAATTATAATTAATTATAATTAATCCTAGATCTATCTTAATTGTAGATCTACCAAGCACTGAGAGGGATCACACCCCTTGAGATTGAAACATGTTTTAAAGTGAAAAGAGATTTGCTCCCTCTTGGCACTTGGTAGATCCAAAATTAAGATGGATTATGGTTGGGTTCTATTAAAATATGTTGACTTAATGTACAAATTTAACCATATTTTAATAGAATTTTGTATATTTTATGTCAAATAAGATAACGACATAAATCTAGGTTAAAATAATGACACTGAGATTTAACATAGAGATTAGGTGGATGGTAGAGATTTAACATCCATAGAATATCTTAGAAAATTTAGAATAGTATACACAAATGAATGGTTGATTATCTCCAAAGTAGTTATTCCCTTTTTACTCTTTTAATTAAATTGATTAACTTAAAAATAATTTCATATGAACAAGTGCATATGAAGTAAGTTATAATTTTTTGGACATGTGGTATTGATAATGCATGGTGTTGGCCCATGATATTGTATCAAATCATATTTATAGATTAAGAATCTCCATATTAATTTGGGAGTAAATCTCCATAGTTAAAAATCTTGTTCCCTATTTTTTTAAATATATATGTT
>APFE031387110.1:32093-43238 GCA_000404065.3 Pinus taeda
AATTTTAGCAACATCAAATGTATCATGTATAAGTGATTTGATGCATTTTATGGATTGATATCTATTGACTTTTACCAACCATTTAATTTATATGGCAGTGCTAGTTTATGTTTATTCCACAATACCTCTTTTATTCTAATTCACAATAAATTAATATGCATTATTTAGTTACATTAATTTTTGGTATTGTTGTTGTATTGTAGTGTTATTTTATATATTAATTTATAATTTTTATATTTACCAACCTAAATCCATCTTAACTTCAGATCTGCCAAGTACCAAGAAGGATCAAAGCTCTTGAGATGCACGTTGTTGAAGAATGTAACTAGGTTTAGTCTTCATATTTATATTTGAGTCAAAGAACGAAAAAGAATTTATTATTATTATTGCAATGACTTATTAAAGCATGGGTTTCATGCTTGGGTCATGGTCAAAGTCCCCATTGAGGACTTCTAGGTTTTATATTGATTCACTATAGTCATTGTCCATTTAATTAGATCCTTCTTGGGCTTTTGAATCATGTAAAATAATTATTATTGAGTAAAAAATGTAATTTGTCACCTCGACACCAAGTCGGCCCTTGCCTAATGAAGTCAGCCTACAAGAGGAAAATTCGACCCACAAAAGAGGCTATATATAAAAGTGTAGTTCGATCTATTTGGACATCAAATTAACAAGTGCGATACACAAGAAGGAAGTATAGAAAAGGTGCGAAGTTCAAGGAGAAGAAGAAAGGATCGCAAGTCGAATTTTCCTGGCTATCTTTCTCTCTCTTTTCTGTGAAGTTAATGGGCTATTTGCTAGGTCAAAGTTTCATTGTTGGGAAGATCAAAATTTTGGATTTGGTGGGTCAAAGTTCTGCCACTGGGAAAATCGAAATTCTGGATTTGGTTGGTTGAAGTGCTACTACTGCAGGGTCAAAGATCTAGATCGAAGTTGCTAGAAGGAAGGATTGACTTGGTGGTTGGAGGAAGTTTGTGTCTAGGTTGAAGAGCCTTGTATTATCTCACCTTTATTACAGAAGGAAGAAGTTTAACTGGGTTTTCCCCTAGATAGGGGTTTTTCCCTAGCAGAGTGCCTACATCTTGTGTCTCTTTTTCTTGTGATATTCATACACACATAATTTGGTAATTTCTTGATAAAACATAATATAATAAATAAGTAAAATAAGCCAACATAATTTACAAGTAATTATCAAGAAAGATAAATCAAACATGGTATCAGAGCTATAGTCAAGGAATATTGGAAATCACTCCATTGGCTTGAAATAAATGGGTAATCCCTCTATGATAAGACACTTGAAAATTGGATTCAATATTGCAGGAAGCTGGATCGAAAGAATCATCTACAACTTATTCAATAAGGTCAAAAGCAAATGGTTTTTGGCTACACTCATAGGTTCACTCAATGATAACAATGCATGGATCATTGATAGTGGAGCATAAATACACATGGCATGAGAGAACAAACAAATTCACACTCTTTCAAATGAAAAATATTCTCATGCAGTGGAATTGGGGGACAACAAAAGCTATGTTGTTAAAGGCCTGGGATCAACTTCTTTGAAGCTGGATAATGGAGCAAAGCTACATGTCAACAATATAATCTATGTTCCAAGTTTGAAAAAGAATTTACTTTCAATTTATTTCTTACAAGATAAAGGTGATAGAATTAATTTTTTAGATGGAAAAGTTTTGGATTGGGAAAATATTCAAGCATTGATAAAGCTAGGGTTATTGGAATATGTGAAGGAAGTCTATATAGAGTCACAACACCATCTCCTCAAGCCCTAGTTCACATAGAAATCAATCCCATTGAACTATGGCATAGAAGATATGGACATTTACTTTATAAGGTTATTACCTCTCTCAATAATTTGGTAAATAACATTCCCAATATCAAAGAAGATCATGAAGGAACATGCAAGGATGCGCCTTGGGAAAGAATACAAGGAAACCATTTACAAGCAATGAAACAAGGTCTAAAGAAATATTGGACTTCATTCATTCAGATGTGTGTGGGCCTATGTTTGAAAAATCACTTGGAGGTAATATTTATTATGTAACCTTCGTTGATGATCACTCTAGAAAGACATGGCTCTATCTACTCAAATCAAAGGATGAAGTATTTGAAAAGTTCAAGGAATTTAGGTATGAAGTAGAGACCTTAACCGAAATAAGAATAAAGAGTTTGAGATCCGATAATGGTTCAGAATACACTTCAAAAGAAACAATTTCATATTGCAAAGAAGCAGGAATTAAGAGGGAGCTTATTGTTCCCTACAATCCTGAACAAAACAGAGTTGCATAAAGGAAAAATAGAACACTTGAAGAATATATATGAACAATGATATTTGATCAAGAGTATACCAAAATTTCTATGGGGACAAAATTTATATACAATTTTTTTTTTTTGGGTTGGGAAAAAAATAGTAGAGAGCTCTGCAACCCTAATGGTCAAGCGACCATGAGTTAGGCAACGTGAGAAAACCAAAAACTACAGCAAGTGGCAAACACTGAAACCAAGCACCAACAACAATGACAGAGGAGGGAAGGAGGGGAGAGATCCCTTCCTATCGAGATGTAGCGGTAGGGGAAGGCCAGAACAACAACAACTAGGCGAAAGAAACAAAAAAACTGGGACCTGTCCTTGGAGCACGATGGTAGGCAGGAAGTAGAGGCAAGTGTTTACCATGTGCGGTGAAGAAACCAAGATTCATAATCCCAATGAAAAAATTGGAGCGATACAGATGCTACATGAAATATCATGCGCTAATTTGCAAATTCATCGGAGTTTGGCTGACGGAAAAGGAACTCACCAGATGGATCCAACAAAAATGGCAACCCCGAGGCCACATCGAGCTAAAGCTGGGAGCAAAAGGCTTCTTCACGACAATCTTATCGAATCTGCAAGATAAAGAAAAAGTGTTTGAAAATGGTCCATACTTCCATTATAATGCGAGACTGTTTATGAGATACTGGGAGGAATGTTATAACCCAGATAAGGAAAAATTCTTAGCAGCCCGAGTATGGGTAAGGTTGTTCAGATTACCAATGGATTTCTAGGATCTAGAAATCCTAGAGGGTATAGGAAATACAATAGATAGCTTTGTTAAAATAGCTAAAACTACAAAAAAGGGAAGATACACCTCATATGCTAGAATTTGTGTCTATATGAATATAGCTAACCCTATTCCAGATACAGTCAAGCTAGATTATCATGAGGAAGTATGGCAACAAACCTTTGACTATGAGCACATATCTTTCAGTTGTAGAAGATGTCATGAGTATGGACACCTGTTCAAGGAATGTCCACTCACAATAGAAGAAGAGGAGAGAAGAAACAAACAACAGATAAAAAATCAAGAAGATCAGGAAGGGTTTCAGGAAGTAAAAAGCAAAAGACGACACACAACAAAAAACCCCAGTGAAGGAAGGAAAGAAAAACAAACCTAGCAAAGTAATTCAAATAGCTTTGAAATACTACAAGAAGAAGAAGAATACAATTAGACCCAAACAATGGATTATCAGGGAGAAAAGGGAAAGGAAAGCAGCACAAGTCAAGACAAATCACATACCAAGAGAAAGGCACAAAGTGAACCAACAGAAAAGGAGGAAAAGGAAGCAGGGGAGAAAATGGACAACGCAGTAATGGAAATGGACACAAGCAGAGGAGAAGAACTAAGCTCAGAAGAAGAAGTATTGTGGAAACTTCTAGATGAATGGAGACACATGGATGAAAGATTCATTCCAAAAGAGAAAAAAATAATATATAGAGAAACGTTCCAACAGTACCAAGCGAAACAAGGACAGGGAAAGTCGGAAATGGTAGAACAAATAGGCCTCCAACAGGATAATACTCAAGATCACAAAGCAAAACAGAAGGTGGGAAAAAAAGAGGCAGGAGGAATATACATGAATCAATTTAGATCATGGGAGAAATGTTAGTGAACACTGGAAGAGCAGTTCTGCTCTCGGCGATATTCCACCAGTTAAATCAAGTACCCCAATGATAATCACATCCTGGAATATAAGAGGCCTGAATAGCAAAGGCAAATGGAGACACTTAGTGGAAAGGCTAAGAAAAGAAAAACTCCCACTAATGTTGGTACAGGTAACAAAAATCTCAGGAAGGAAAATGGAGGAAATCCTAAACAAAATCAAACCAAAATATGAATGCATGACCATAGATGCAAAAGGCAGTGCGGGAGGCATAGCAATACTATGGAACCCTGCAGAAATCATAGCAGACTACTGGATAGGTATGAAAAGAATACTCACTGGGAAGTTCCGGTTAATAGGAAATAGAGAATGGTTTCTAGTATTAGCAGTATATGACCCTCATACACCAGCAGAAAGAGGAAGCTTCCTCATCCAACTTCAACAGTTAGAAAACCTGCATAAAGAAAAGTTGTGGTTGATAGCAAGAGACTTTAACATGACAACATCAAAATATGAGAAGAAAGGAGGACTACAAAGAGAAGAGCTAGAAATGGAGAGATTCAGGGACCTTCAGGTAGAACTAAAGATGGTGGATATCCCAAACACAAATGGAAAATACACATGGAACAATCGACGAGGAGGGAGTAGACAAATAGCTTCAAGGCTAGACAGGTTCCTAGCAACAGAACACTTCATACGAAAATATATCTTCTACGAAGCAACAATCCTCCCATGTCTAGGGTTGGATCACTGGCCCATTAAATTAGAAATAGCTATGAACCAACAGAACCAGAATAGACCCTTAAGGTTTGAGGCATTCTGGCTGAGAGATCCCACCTTCACATAAAAAATGAAGAACTGGTGGAAGGAGACTAAGACTAGGATGGAAGGAAGAAATAAAATGCACACTCTTCAACTCAGATTAAAAGATCTAAAAGGAAATATAAACAAGTGGAACAAAGAAGAATTTAGAAATATTCAAAAGGAACAAGAAATGCTCCAGATAACGATGAAAAGAACCCAACAGAAAATCAATGATGAAGGGAGAAGTGAAGAACTGGCAGAAGAAGAAGGACTGGTGCTAAATACACTGGAGGAAAGAAGAAAACAAGAGGAAATCTTATGGAAACAAAAATCGAGAATCCAATGGCTAAAATAAGGATAGAGAAACATGAAATTCTTCCATAAGGCAATGCTGCAGCATCGACAACAAAATAGAATATTCTCCCTAAAGGATAACCAAGGCAACAGGATAACACAGAAAGCAGAAATGAAGAATTTGATGGTACATCATTTCAAAGAGATTCTGACAGAACCCAATGTCATAAGGGAGGTGGACATTGATAAACTCAGTCAACATATCCCCAAATTGGTGACTAGAGACTAGAACTTGGCACTCCTAAGGGTCATAACGAAAGCAGAGGTGGAGGAGGTAATAAAAAAGATGGCAAAGAATAAAGCACCTAAGCCGGATGGATTCACCTCAGAATTCTATCAAGCCACGTGGAGCTTCATGAGTCAGGATATCGTGAATGTAGTAGAAGAGTCCTGATGCACCAAAAGAATGCACCTAGCCTTAAATGCTACATTCTTAGCCCTAATGCCAAAGACTGAGAACTTAGAAGAACCACAAGGATTCCAGCCGATAGTGCTCTGCAACGTCATATATAAAATCCTAGCTACTATAATGGTGAATAGACTAAAACCAATACTACTAGAACTGATATCCCAGGAACAAACATGGTTTTACAAAGGCAGACAAATAATAGATGGCATAGTAGTAGCACAAGAAGTAATCTACTCACTGAAAAATTCAAAAACCAAAGGGATGTTGATAAAATTAGACCTAGCTAAAGCATATGATAGACTTAGTTGGGGATACCTCAAACAAGTCTTAAAGGCATACGGATTTGATGACAGGTGGATAAACTGGGTAATGTCAATGATAACTACACCAATTATGTTAGTTCTATTAAACAGATCACCAACAGAAGCCTTCAATCCATCCAGAGGACTCAGGCAGGGGACGTACAAGGAAGATTAATAAAATCTAAAGTTTATAGTGAACAACTGAAGGGATTACGACTATGGGGAAATGACCTACCTCTAACCCACCAACAATTTGTCGATGATGTTATGTTATATGGACAGGCAACACTCAAAGAAGAAAAACAAATAATGGAAATTTTCATGGAATTCAAAGAGGCCTCGAGGACAGAGATAAGTAAAGAAAAATCAGAAATTTATTTCTTCAATACACAAGCTTCCTCCCAAGCTTTCCTGGCAAGAACCATGGGTTTAAGAGTCAGGAAATTCCCTACAAAGTACTTAGGCATCTTGTTAAATGACCAATAGAACAAAGTGGCTAATTGGGGAATCCTGATAGTAAGATTCAAAAGAGAATGCAAAACTAGACATTCACGACACTGAACATCCCGAGCCGCATAATCCTGCTCAAATCGGTGCTCCAATCCATACCAATTTATTAACTGACCAGCCAAGCCACACCTAAAACAATCTGCCAGAAAATGGTAGATATGTTTAAAAAATTCCTATGGCAAGGGTCAAGTAAGATAAGAAAATGGGCACTGATATCCTGGAATTGGCTAAGTAAATCCCTAAAAGAAGGAGGACTAGGCCTGAGAGACCCATACATCCTGTTATATACCTAGGGGGGGTAATATGGGGTACAAAGGGAGGTACCCAAGGTAATAATGTAATAATGGGATGGGCCATAGTAATAAATAAGGTGGTTAACCCATATTATGTAAGGGACCACAAGTAGTTAGTAATAATGTAATGGGCCCATGGTATTAGTGGATGGTATGAGGGAAACCATGGCAATGATCCATGGTTTGCATGTATGAGGCCTATATAGAGGCTAGAGACTCCACATGGAGGATGTCAAGAAATATTGTCAAGGATTATTGTATGAACAAGCATATGGCTTGTGGAGTGTTCTCCTTCCTTAAGGAGTGAAGGTATGGTGTTGCCCTATCTTAAGGGTTTGATCAATAAAGAATCATTTCATATCATTTCTGGGTTTATTTGCATTATCTTATATTTTCATATCAGATCTATAATATTTCTAGGTTAGATCTACAACAAGTGGTATCAGAGCTATAACAAGTGGTATCAGAGCTATAACACATCCTAAACCAGGTAATGGGGGCAAAATTATGGTGGTGTTGGATACAGGGAGGGGATGACCTATGGAAAAAACTATGGGAGAGAAAATACGAGATGCCTAGGTCTCCAGAAGGAAAGCTGAGAAGCCAAACCGAGAAGAAGGGCTCGGAAATATGGAACTTGGCAAGAGCCAATAAGGATTTGATCAAGGAACATAGCTTTTGGGGAAGCAAGAGAGGAGGACAAAGCGAATTTCTGGGAAGAGGCGTGGCAACAGAGATAAAAACTCAACCAACAGCCCCTACTCCAAGAGATATACCAGTTCACTATCCAAACAAAGGGCAACACAGTGCGAAACTACTAGAGCCCAAAGTTGGACGAATATTGGAGAAAGTGGAAACAAAAGGAAAACTAGCCAGAAGCACCTGTAGCAGCTAACTGGGGAATATATGAAAAGGAAATGGCAACAAGGAAAGTAGTGGTCAAAGAAGGGACAAACGCACTAAGGTGGGGAAATAGAATCAAAGGTATGTTCACAATAACAGAGGGATACCATCTAAAAGCAGGATATAATAGACACACAAGAAAAAAAATGGGACAACATATGGAAAACGAAAACATGGCCAAAGGTGGCATTCTTTACCTAGATCCTGAGCCATGTGAGAGCACTAACATGGGACCAGCTGAGGAAAAAAGGAACGCAAGGCCCATCACGATGCGCCCTCTGTCGAGAACATGAAGAAACCATGGAGCATCTAATCAATGAATGCATAGTCAACAGCAACTTGTGGAGACAACATCAACAACTCTTTGAAATCAGTGACAGAGACATAAACAACATGGAAATAATGATTGAGAATTGGAGGAACAAACCTTACCAGAATCCAATCCTGAATAGAGCGTGGAAACTATCATTAGGATTTGTTTTGTGGAAAATTTGGAAAGAGTAGAATCACCTAATTTTCAAGGAGGATAGTAGAGAAAAGAACAAGATATGAAACCAAATCATCCAGAATATAAGAGAGACTATCCTCACAAAGAGGTGGTATGAGGAGGATTGGAAAACTGACCAAACAGAGACAACAATAATGAAATGATTGCAACTAAAGCCTAGTGTGACAAATATGATAGCAAGGAAACATCACAATAATGAGGTGGAATGATCTGAATTTGAAACTACTTGAAAAAGGTTTGCAAGGTATTCAATTCAGTAGTAAACATGTTTAAAAGATTCCCATGTCTTGCAGTAAAGAAACAAATGCAATTTTCAGCTGTTCATGATCCATTCAAGCATAACAGAATTCTTTCCTTTTACTATTTAACACATTAAAACGAGTTTGTTGTGCAAAATAAATCAACCACAGATGCAAAAGAAGTTGATGAAGCAGTTCACCCCTCCTGGGCTACGTCTGCTGGGTCCAAGGCTCCCAAATGGGTCAGTCCTCGTTTTAATTAAATGCTAAAAATGAATTTACAGCTGAATAGAAGTCTCTACAGGTGAAATAGGCTGTAAAATTGGATTCAAAACACATGAATCCTTCAGGATTGACTGCTGGTTCACCTCCAAATGGATACCTGCAACCTGAAACAGTTCTCACAATACTGGGCCCTAGTGGCTCCTAGAACTTCCACGGCTCCAAAACCTGTGCAAATGACCTATGATGGCTGAAAGACCTGTGCCAATGGCTTCCAAATGTCCAAAATACCCAAAATAAAAAAAAAAAATCGTCCAAAACCGCCTTTCCTAGCCAAAGTTATGGCCATTTAATGATAACTGCCAGTTTCCCCTAAAAGAACTCCAACTAACTTTAGTGGACCTCCGCCAATTATGGCGGGATCGCCAAATTTGGCGCTCCGCCAAAAAATCCGCCAACTATAATTGCAGTTAACTGACCGAAATTTCCGCATGTGACCAGGTTGATCGACGGTTTGTGCCTCAGATTGCACGATGGTGGTTAGATTTGGCCCACGGTTCTCGGCCCCAGGTCATATGGTATGGGGGGTTGGCCCCCTTCTTTTCCCGCCGCAGTTCAAATTTAAATTTTAAATACATTAACCTCCGCCCTTTTAACAAATCCGGCTCTATAGCCTAATGGTAAGGCTTGTGTTTGATAGGCGGGAGGTCGTGGGATCAAACCTCACCGCCACCATATTTTGAAACGCGCCCATAAACCTGCTTACGTCACCTGAGCCACGTGGTGGCCTTCGGGCTTGCCACGTGGCGGCTTTTGATTGGCCCGTCTAGAAGGAATATTCCATGAAATATTTTAAGGAATATTCCGTGGAATATTCTTTTTTTAATTTGTTTGAAAATTCAAAAATTAAGGGTTATTGGGCGATTTTGTTTTTGACATAACTTTCACATACGGCGACCATTTTTCAAACCGTTTGCGGCGCTGGAATCGGGAGGATGAGCTCTATCCGGTCATTTAGGTTTGAGCCAATTTTGAGCATTTTACGACACTTGGGACATGAGCCCCCGATCACGCCTCCCCATTGGGAAGCTTTTGGACCCCAAAAGCCTTCAATTACCTGTTAAAAAGGTGAGGGTACAACGCCCTCACTCTGTCCACCTCCATCCACTTTGCCTTGTTCGGTTTGCTGCCTTTGAAACCAACCCGAAGATAATCTACATTGCCCCTCCTTGAAGTGCGTGTCCTTCTGTCAAGGATTGTATCTTCTTTCAGCTCATCTAAATATTCTGGCGAGAAATATTCTATAGATGGCAGCTGAACAACGCTTTTATGATCAACGATCAAAGGAGGTTCATACAAACATAAGTTCTCCACATTAACAACATAATACATTTGCATGTAGGAAGAAAATCTAATTGAAAAGCATTATTTCCAACCTTCTTGAGGATTTTGAATGGACCATAACGAAAGGGCTTCAGCTTTTTACCTTCTCCTTGCATCCTTTCCTTACTAATGTACAACCATACCTCATCCCCTTCTTGAAACTTGTGATCGAATCTATGCTTGTCGTGTCTTTCCTTGTACTTGCCTTGAACCTTCTCAAGCTGTTCTTGAATTTGTTGATGTATTTGCTGAATTCTTTCAATGAATGAACGAGCTTTGTCAATATCACTATGTCCCTCAATGGCAACATCTTTCTCAAGAATGAAATCAAGAGGTGATTTAGGCAAGTAACCAAAACAAGCTTCAACGGTGAGGTGTTTGTGGAAGAGTGCTTGGCACGGTTGTAAGCATGATGTATGTAGTGCAAATGTTCATCCCAAAGCTTGGGATGCTTGCTGCAATATCCTCTCAAGAGGTGCACAATGGTTCTGTTCACAACTTCAGTTTGTCCATCTGTTTGTGAATGGAAAGCAGTACTCTTCTTCAACTTTGTGTCCATCATCTCCCATAAGTTGGACCAAAAATTCCCCACAAATCTGGAATCCCTGTCACTAATAATGGAAGTAGGCAAACCAAAGTGAATCCATACATGATTAAAAAATAATTCAGCAGTTTTTTCAGCAGTTATAGTTTTCTTACAAGGCATAAGTATACACATTTGCTGAAACGACCAACTACTACATATAAATAATCATGCTGCTTTCTAGATTTTGGCAAACCTCCTACAAAATCCATAGAGATGCTCTCCCATGGTCTAGAAGGTACTGGCAAAGGAGTATACAAGCCAAGCTTCCTATTACTAGGCTTGTTGGTAGCACATAATGAACAACCTCTTATGAACCTGGAAACAGAATCTACCATGCGAGGCCAATAGCAATACCTCTGTAGATGTGCAACTGTTTTTCTTACACCAAAGTGACCAGCAATAAGAGAAGAATGAGCTTCCCTTATTACATTAATTCTCTCCCCCTGTGGTATACACAACTTTCCCAAATGAAACAGCAAACTGTTATGCATGTGATAGTCATTTTCCTCTACATGATTCCCTTTACTGAAGCTAGCAAACACATCTTTAAAGTCATCATCAGATGCATATTGTTCTATGTAACTATCATGTACAATGGAATCATTCTTAAGTAAAGTAACAGCACCAATAATAGGCCTTGAAAGCATATCAGCAACTTTATTCAGAGTACCTTTCTTGTACCTTATTACCA
>APFE031387118.1:0-19335 GCA_000404065.3 Pinus taeda
AGCAAGTGAGGACATCATCAAGGAGGATAAGGACCAAGAGGTAGGCCCTCTTGATTGATTCTAACCTAAGGAAATCTTCCATAGAATGTATCTATTGTGGCTAGACCGATTATTAGGCTAGAGGAATTCGTTCGTGTCCACACTTATAATTTTACTTCACCACATATCCTCTAGAAAGGACACTCCATCCACACGTTTGATGGCAAGTTTAAGGTAAAAAAACATCAAACAAATCACTTGTCATGACTGGGATAGAAGAAGAAATACTCTTGAAGCTTTAAGGAGCCTTTTCTCATGCACAAAATTTTACATTCAGTTCTCAATTTGATGAAGGTACAATTCCATCCAATCTCTTATGGAATGATATATTTCGAAATTTGAACTATGAGATTCTGTGTTTATTGAAGAGAAATGGTGCTGCTGGCTTTCCAACCATTCCTAGGGAACTTAAGCAATGTGATGCCTGTGTCTTAGGAATGCACAATGAAAAATATTTTCATGATTCTCATTCTAGAGACCATAGAAATCTTGAACTAATTCATTCTAATTTGTGTGGCCCTATGCTTTTTCCTTCTGCAAATGGTAATAAATACATGATTACTTTTATTGACAACTACACTAGAATGCATTGAGTATATCTATTGACGAAAAAATCTGAAGCTTTTGAAACTTTCAAAAACTTTCATGCATGGATTGAAAATGATACACAATCTCATATTAGCTCTATTTGTATTGATAATGGAAAAGAATATACTTCAAATGAATTTGAAAACTATCTTTTCCATAATGGGATCAAACATCAAACAACAGTGCCTTATAATCCCCAATAGGACGATGTAGTTGAAAGAATGAAAAAGACAATATTAAATATGGTACATTCAATGATGTTTTGGGATGATGTAGTTCCATATGTTGTGTATATTAAGAATCAGTTTCCATATCACACTCTAAAAAATAACTCCCTATGAAATGTGTTATGGCCACATTCCTTCAGTGAGGCATCTAAGGGGTTTTGGTTCCACCTATTATGCCTTGATACCTAAGGAATAGAGAAACAAAATTAGTTCAAGTAGTCAAAAATGTATCTTCTTTAGGTACTTAGATACCTCCAAAGCATATTGGCTCCATGATGAAGTAAATAAAAAGTTTATAATATCTAGAGATGTGTCTTAAATCTTCTAGGACTACCAATGTTGTTGAGTGACAACTTGATCTCTTGGATAGATTCAAACATGCAAAGTATTTTTAGGAATTTTATAATGATATTCCACAGCTTAAATGGAGGGGTCCCTATCTTAGATAAATTTATGGAATCTTCTTTTGAAGCACTCTCTCCCCCTGGTGAAGCTCCATTCTATGATCAAGAAGACATTTTGAGTGATGTGCTTGAGAGAATTAGAAGGTTAAATCTTGATTTAGCCCCATCTTAGTCAATTGATTAGCCTGAGCCATCTCATAAAGGTCCTCAAAAATGGCTCACAAATACACTTGAAAGTGATTGTCTTGATGAGGTTGGAAATACATGAACAAGAAGCTTTGCTAGATAGAATGGAGGTTACGTAGATGATTATAATTCACTTGTTGATATGGATTTTTTTCATGATTTTGAATTATATTTCTCCACATATTTCAAAATAACTTCCTTTAAATAATTTTCTTCTCATGATGAATGGAAAGAAGAAATGCATAAAGAGTATGATGCTTTGATAAAAAATGGAACTTGGAAGTTAGTTGTTCCTCCATTGGGAACCAAACTAATAGGCTACAAGTGGGTCTTCAAGAACAAGTATAAAGCAAATGCCTCACTTGAAAAGCATAAAGCTAGGCTCATCGAAAAAAATTTGCACATAATGAAGGGGTCAATTATGAGGAGACTTTTGTACCCACAAAAAAATAGTCTATCATCTGGACTCTCTTTGCCTTGGAAGCTCAAAACGGTTGGAAATTCCAGCAAATGGATGTAAAAACTACTTTCTTGAATGGAGATCTAAAAGAGAACCTTTTTATGTAGAAAACAGAAGGATTTGTTGTGAACAGATAGGAGCATGAAGTATGTAATATTATCAAATCCTTGTATGGCCTCAAACAAGCACCATGAGCATGGTACAAGAAATTAATTGAACATATTCTGAAACTAAATTTCAAACATTATGATATTGATGATGCAACTTTGTTTGTTAATAAATTTGGCAAAATAATTGTATATCTTGTGGTGTATGTAGATGATTTTCTAATGATACGGAACAATGAAAATTTCATTGCATCCATAAAGAACAAACTGAGGAAAGGTCTTGAAATGACATATTTGAGATATGTTCACTACTATCTTGGCGTTGCAGTAACCCAACATCCAAAGTATATAATCCTCTCTCAAAAGAAGTACATTGGAGATTTGTTAAAAAAAATTCGCATGCATGAGTGTAACCCTTTGACCACTCTAATAGAACATAATTTAAAGCTCACATCCACTAAAGGAAATGAATTTTAGGATGCAACAAAGTACAAACAACTCGTAGGAAGTCTCAACTACCTGACTGCTACTAGACAGAACATTTCATTTGTCATTGGAATCCTCTCCAAGTTTATGCAAAAGCCTTGTGAGGGTCATTGATCTGCTGCAAAATGATTTCTATAGTAATTGAAAGGAACTCAATACTTTGGACTCAAGTATACACTAGTTGACTTTAGCTTGATTGGATACTCTAATTCAGACTTTGATGGAGATAAAGAAAATGGAGTATATACTTCAAGTTATGTTATGAGTCTTGGATCAAGAGTTGTCTATTGTAGCTCACGCAAACATTCAGTTCTAGTTGATTCTACATCTGTTCCTAAATATGTGGTAGTTGTAGAAGCAATGAAGTAAATTTCATGGCTCAAGAAAATTTTAGAAGATCTGTAGGAGAAACTAGTGCATTCTACTCCTCTTTTGATTGAAAACACTTCCACAATAAAGTTGTCCAAGAACTCAAAGCAAGCCAAGAATATCAATACAAAGTACCATATGATTTTCCATCATGTTGAGGCCACGACTATTCACAAATGTGTAGATTGCAGAAATATTCACCAAAGCACTTGGAAGAGAAAAGTTTGAATGATTAAGAATGATGCTTAGACTCATCAACATCCCTTCAAATTAAGGGGGGAATGTTGACACATAATATTTGGGATTAGGAAATTATAGTAAATATTGTAAATAGGAAAATAGAGAAGGTGAAGAGGCACTAGACTTTGAATTCCAAGAGTCTCCCTCTCAATGTATATATCAATAATCTCTTAATGAAAAACGTAGAATTCATGGAGTTACTCAAACTTGGCCTGACAAATATAATTAGAGCCTACATAACAATAATAATTTAAGGGTACAATGATAACAATAATGGGCTTCTATGGGGAACAACATTAAAAATATTGGGGGTACACTACTATTATGGGGACCTAACATGCCCTTTTCCTTCAAAAAAAAAATTCCTAAAGCCTTGAGTAGTTATAGATGCTTCTAAATAAAATACTCATCCTCCCATGTGGAGTCTTGAACAGGTAAGTTCTTCCACTTAATGAGATTCTCTAAAATTGATATATTTTGTAGCTACGAGGTTCTTGTTTCTATTATTGCTTCAGACTCCAATATCATTTTTCCTTCCTCGTCAAGTTTTGGCAATACAATTTTACCTAGGAGCTTGTCACCTATAACCTTATTTAAGCATGAAACATGGAAAACTGGGTGTACTCACAAAGATGTAGGAAACTCCAATTTGTATTCCATAGTACAAATATTTTACAACACCTTGGAAGGGATATAGTACTTGGGTGATAATTTATTATCCTTATTAGCTTCCTTCAAGGTCATTTTTTTATATGGTTGTAGATGTAAAATTACCCAGTCATCCACTTCAAAACTTCTTTCACTGCGATGTTGATTTACCTATTGTTTCATTTGATTATGTGCCAGTGTCAGGTTATCCTTTAAGAGTTGGATAATTGTTATTGATGCTTGATGTGATATTCAACTACTAAAACCTTAGAATTATCTCTTAAAGATGATGTGATGGATGATGGATGATATCCATAAGGTGGCACAAATGGGGAATTATTATTGTGGTATGGAAGGAAGTGTTATAACACTTGTGACACCCTCCTCCCACACTTTCCCAAGCTTACCGATCCACCAAGGTAAATATGTGATGAAGAGTTACTATGATATAATTTAACCTTCTAAATCATTTTAAGGAAGTGGAATCGAAAAAAGAAAAACCTTGCTAACCTCCCTCAGGTGCTACAGGAACCCCAAGGGCTAAACCACCCTTCCAAGTGCCCAGGCCCTGAGTTAAACCTTTGTTT
Organism: Pinus taeda; assembly: GCA_000404065.3. Taxonomy (NCBI): domain Eukaryota; kingdom Viridiplantae; phylum Streptophyta; class Pinopsida; order Pinales; family Pinaceae; genus Pinus; species Pinus taeda. The sequence goes on from APFE031387118.1 coordinate 4,342, forward strand.
TTATGTCCTGGACCCATAGATGCTAGCATAAGACTGCTTGAATTTTACTCTAACCCTCCAGTCGCATGCACAAGCCTGCAAGGGAGCGACTACAGTCTTTTTCACTCAATTCTATGCCTACAACCACGAGATCTAAGGAACGTTTTTAGGGCTAGTCTCTAGACCACTGCCCAGAACTTAATGAAATTCTTAGGAATGATAAATGACACAAGGACAATGCCTTCCATACAAAACATAGACAAGAACATGACCTAACAAAGCCTAGCCATGATAGTCATTCTGTCAAACACATCATGAACATGTAATGTACATGTCATAAATACACATCTAAACATAGGGAGCTCATACTTATCTGAGAATCACCAAGAAGGTCTGATGCCCTCTCATAATAGTTGCATTATCATCTATTAGGTCATGAATTCATTAACATTTCATTTACTAACCAAAACAGGATGAGAACCATAACTCAAGTTTGTCATAAACCATGCTTATAACCATCATATAACCAGAGAAATATCAATGGTAGAACAACCATTAAAGCCACATAATAACAAGTACATTTACACATAGAAAAAAAGAGGAAACAAGCTCTTATTAACATATGCAAATCCAACCAAGTCAGGGACTTCTACGTAGCACCCAACCATAAATTGAGTTGAACCAATTCTTTCTTTTAGCCAATCACCCCCATGTCATATTCCAACCATGAATGTGGAATCTCATGGAATAACCAAAACAAAACCAAACCAGGGCTTCCAGAGGCCAAACCACCTCAACCCTCAATAGGTGATTCCACCTCATGGTCAGATATCACTAACCATCACAAGATCAATCTCTACCCAATATTTTTATGGCTTTAGAGTTTTTGTTCCAACCCAAATATAAGACTATTAACTCAACCCACAACTACCATCAAGCTCTAGAGAAATTTTCCAACTAAGGCTTCTAGGACTAGTAACTCAACCCACCAAGGGCTCTAGAGTGTTTTTCCAACTAAGGCTTCTAGGACTAGTAACTCAACCCAAGTTGTTATAGGGCTTCCAGAGCATTTGTCCAACCAAAGCTCTAGGAACTAACAACTCAACCCACAACCATAAGAAACATAAGCACCAACCAGAAACAAAAGTTAAAACGCACAACACCATGGTTATTTAGGAAATTTCAAGGCTAGGAAAAACCATTGTCAATCTAGGAAATCCTCCATGCCAATGACAGATCATAACCAAATAATCACATACATACACCATGCATGTAAAAACTAGCAAGGAAATCATATATTCAACTCAATACCTACAAGCAAAAATCATTGTAGATGCTGACTTGATGTTCCCTTGCACCTTCTTTCTTTTCCTTTTCCTTCTTGATCCAAATCCAAAGTATGCCACAATGCTCCAAGAGTGCTCCAAGAAAACTCTTAAGTATGCAATAGTATGAGTGAGAGAGTAGAGAGAGAGCTCTAAGCTAAAAGTGACAAAAAACTATGAACTAATCCTCAAAAGCCTTTTTATCATTGAGGCCTCTATTCTCTTCATTTTCCATTATTTTCCTTCATTTTCCTCCTCACATGCAACATGTGACCTTTCAACTTCCTTCTCTCCTAATTTCCATTATTTTCATGAATAAAATGTCAATAAATGTCTCATGCATTTCCAAAGCATTTTCCATTTCCTTTTCCGATTTGCATCACCATTAATTAATCACAAGTGATCCCTGTCACTATGTTTTTACCCATAATTTAGCTTCGAACACATGTCCCATTACCTTGATCTTATTTTTCCTTTATTAACTTTATTACGTGGATTTTTAAACCAAGGCTATTATAAACCCTTCGTCCTTAGGGGAACACCATCCTCAATGTTCTATGAAACCTACAACCAACAAGGCTACTAAATACCAAAACATATTTCCCTTGGAGCTTTATAACATAGCTCATTGCAGTATTTATAATAACCATTGCTGAAACCATGACCAAGTTCCCTGACATCTCTTGGTAAGGTTTCCTTGCATCGGAAGGTCCAAAAACCAAGGCATATCCCTACCTCAAAACAATCATATGGAAATCAATGGACACTATTGGATATTAGTGTCACATAATGGCCTTGCTCCTGAATGCATTACCAACATACTATACCTGTTCCAATTCCTTTCACTGTTTCTTCTAACATTCTTGCAGTCATTTCCAACCAGGAATTTTCATGATTTCTTGTACCAAGTAAATGTTTTCCATTAGACTCAATATAGATTGAAATAAATTCACATCATACCTCATGAGTGGCCTGTCAATAAGGTACACTTGCAATTTTGTTAACTGCCCGTCACAAGTCAAACTAGTTGTTTGATCAAAACATCATGAATAAACATATCACATCCAGTTAGCTCAAAATGCAACCATCGTAAATCACAATCATAAATCACATGTAACCATCATAAATCAAAATCATATATCACATGTAACCATCATAAATCAAAATCACAAATCAAATGCATAATTAATACAAAAATAAAACACTCATACTTATCCTTCAAATAATTATTTGCTTCTACCTTTCTTCTTTGTCCTTTCTATACACATACCAGATCGATTTCCAAACCCGACAAGCACCTAATGCCTCCTCTTCCCTTCAATCACGTACACATACACATAGTGTATATCACAATATATACACCCATACATTGTGTATCACAAAATACATACATTGAAACCCAATGTACAACACAATACATATATGTACACAAAGTACAACACAATGAATACACATGCCATGATACCACTACTACACAATTCACATACATAGTACCACATGTGCACAACACAACATGTACCACACTACACAATGTGCATACACAACACCACATATGCACAACATAGAATGTACAACATGCACACAATATCACTAATACACAACATAGCATGTATGACATGCACACAATACCACATATACAACAGTACCACATGTACAACATGTACACAATGCCACCTATATAGAGAACCACCTGCAAAACATGTACACAACATCACATGTACATGAAACCACCTGCACAACATGTACACAACACCACTTGCACAAAGTGTGCACAACAACACATGTACATAACACCACATGCACAATGTGTACACAACACCACATGTACACATCACCACATGCATGACATGTACATGACACCACATTGTTACACAATATTTTGTCGCACCTCCTATTCAATTCATGTTCCATATCTCAAAATGCCAAAATGTTGACGACTGTGAAGTATGTCCATCATGATTCATAGATAAAAACATTCCTAAAAAACCACAGAAAAAATTCCTTGAGTCAATTATGAAGAATCTTAGCTACAACTCTATTTTTTAGAGCCAGCGCGCTTTTCTCCACTCCATGTCCATGCTGATAGCAGGTTGCACTATTTTACCCTAGCGCTTCCAACGTGGATTTTGATGAAAACTCACGCTGGACCTCTTCTCACAGGTTTTCCCGAAATGGGGGAGAAGCTTCGTGTGTTAGAAACTTTGAGAACAACGAGTTTGATATTTTTTTTTGTCGATATGGTTGAGCTCTACCATTTGGAGATCTTGATCTTATCATTATGGGCTTTTCCTTTGAAATGTGGATCTTCCTCCCTCTTTTTTGGATCCCTAACTCCCTCTCTCTTGCTATAAATCAACTCCCTTCCCTCCCAAAAGGGTTGGTCATTGATTACATGTGTTCATATACTAAGATTATGCCCAAATGCTTCCCATTCTAACTTGGAGAAGGAGTGCCTGAAGAGTCTTTACTTAGACTTGGACATCCACCAAAATGAGGTATCCAACATCAAGGCATAGGTTGTATGCTTCCCGTTTTAGCTTATTAATATATACACCCGATGTTCACTTTCCATAATTGGTTGAAATGTTTACGCATTTAGCTTAATACTCCTTGATCTATTAAGTAGTTTATGTTTGATGTATTCCATATATGCTCTTATACCTTGTACTGATCTTTGATCTTTCTTGTAGGTACTCAGACGAGAAGAGCAAGTAAGAAGTGAAATTGGAAGGAAAGGAATTAAATTCATCTCCAAAGGATTGAGTGATTAACATTAGAGCGAGGTAGGTCACTCTCTCTATCTCTGCATTTGTTAAACATAAGTTAGGAAAGTGTATGTTAGCTTGTTTAGTTTGTTGCTAGACCCACTCATTGGGCTAGAGAGATCACCTCTATCTATAGAGGAGATTTGTCTTCACAACAAAATGGCAAGTACCTAGAATTGAGTCATTATGTTGGAGACATGCAAACTTATCTCAAGCATATTTTATCTTTGTTTCAAGCTTGTGTAAAAATGGAACCAAATCCAAGCAGAGTTTTGTCCCATGTTTCAAGCTTGTGAAAAAATGATACCATTCCCACTTTACCTCTTGTGATTTCCATCTTTATCAACCTATTTTTTCCATATGAAACTTGGTTTTTTCATTCCATTGTCACCATCTCTTTTTCTGATCATATGCTTTCACTTGCTTATTTTACTCTTGCTTGAGAAACATCTACAATGAGTGGTCTTATTAGGAAACCTCTTAACTATTAAATGTTTTGAGCACTTCCATCATGACCAAAACCAGTTGCTATCCTTTTATACCACTCATTCCTCTAGGTTGAGTCATATTTAAGCTCTTTTCTGACTCTTTAAAATGGAAAATATTGTCGATTACTTGTCATTTCTAACTCGTTAAAGTAAATGAAATGACATATACTCGGTATGAGTTTAACCCTTTTCTAAACTAAGATAGAATATTGTATGAAAAAGGAATACCTTAGTCAAACATGGCTAAGAGGTTCTCTTGGATATTGTTTTCTACCTTTTCGGGTGCAAGATATGATTTACGAAAAAGGACCTTTGGAGTTTTCTTTTCCTCTTCTTTTTCAAAATCTTTAAACATGAAAAAGATGTCGAGTTTCCCCTCCATCAAACTCATAAAACATAAGCGACACGGGACTTGCCACCATGACAAGACCAATTTTCTCATTCCTAGTGCTCGTAAAACTTACTAGGATGGATTCATCTGAAGGATGAACTTATATGGCAAGCATATGTTATCCCCTTCAAGCTTGCGATAAAAAATAATGGGGTACTCACTAGAAATGGTGGGGAAAAAGTGACAGTGATCATCTCTTGTCTTTTCTAAAGGTAACATGTCACTCTTGAACATGACACTCATCTATTGCTCATGTTGGGTTTGGGACATCCTCACTTAGTCACTTTCCTTCCTCGACTTGGGAGATCCATTTTGCCTCTCATCTAATTATACCACTTCGTCATCATGACCTCTGATCTTGTGTTGAGTGAAATGTTTCCAAACTCTGGAGTCAAGTCGCCGATATGTTCAAGAGAAGTCCTATCTATATTTCTTTACCACTTATACACTATTTGAGTTTTTGCCACAATCCTAGATCACACTTATCTACTCTACTACATCCTTTTATTTTGTGTCAATGATGTGGGATTCATTATGGCCCTCCTTCAATGGATCACTTCCTGTCAACTTCAGTTCATTATTCAGGAAGATGATCTAGAAATTCCCTTCTAGTACCTTAGATCTTGCATGCCTCAGTGAAAATTTCTTCGCATTCGGTGATAGGTTTACACCATTGACCTTCGATTGGATGATTCCATGGGTGTTCAACTTCAGCTTCATTCTTCGCATTCATGGATTGTTATTATTGTACCTAGAGACCCATTATCATTATTGGTGCTTTCTCGCATTCTTGTTAATGGTTTACATCGTTGATCAGTAATCAGGTGGTTTTCTATCATCTTCAACTTTGACACATTTATTCACATGTTAGAATTCGTACATTGATCAAGTCGAGAAGGAGCACAAGACCTTAGATCCTATCTGATAAAATCCAAGTTGCATCAACTTATGCATTATTCATGATTGTACAGATGTTTTCCTTTGTACAGATGGCTGCGACCATACCATGGGTCCATATATATGATCCTATTTTTTCAAGTGGTTATGACCGTACCATGGATCCATACACATGATCCCTTCTATTCGGATGGTTGTGTCCATATCGTGGATTCATGTATCATTATATGCCTATTCATGTATCACTAGGCATGTTTATCAGAGATGTCAGATATGTATTTGTGTATGTATATGCTTGATTTGTAGGTCCCTTGACTGCGTTGTTCTAGTCCTCGCCTTGGCTTGTAAAGAATCTTAGCCATCACTCCATGTTATTCCTTGATGCTTTAGGGGGCATCTGTTGCACAATATTTCGTCACACTTCCTATTAATTTCTTGTTCCATATCCTGAAGTGCCAAAATGTTGATGATTCTGAAGTATTTCCATCATGATACATAAACAAAAACATCCCTAAAACACCAAAGGAAAACTGCCCTAAGTTAATTATGAAGAAGGTTAGATAAAACCCTAATTTTTAGGGTTAGCACGCTTTTCTCCACTACTTTCCCATGTTGACGGTAGGTTACACTATTTTACCCTAGTGCTGCTAGCATGGGTTTTGTATGAAAACTCGTGCTGAAACTCTTCTGGCAGGTTTTCGCAAATTATGGGAGAAGCTTTGTGTGCTAGAAACTTCGAGAACAACGGGATGGATATTGGTTGTTGTAGATATGGTCGAGCTCTCCCATTTGGATTTATTGATATTATAACTATGGGCTTTCCCCTTGAAATGTGGACCTTCCTCCCTCTTTTTTGGATCCCTAACTCCCTCTCCCTTCCTATAAATAAAATCCCTTCCCTCCCCAAAGGGTTGGTCATTGATTGCTTGCATTCCTATACTGAGATTATGCTCAAATGTTGCCCATTCTAACTTGGAGAAGGAGTTCTTGAAGAGTAGTTTCTTGGACTTGGACATCCACCAAAAGTAGGTCTCCAACATCGAGGCATAGGTTGTATGCTTCCCTTTTTAGCTTTATTAATATATGCACCTGATGTTCACTTTCCATAATTTTGCAAACTTTTATGCTTTTAGTTTAATACTCCTTGATCTATCATAGTAGTTTATGTTTGATGTATGTCATATATGATCTTATACCTTGTATTTCTCTTTTATCTTTCTTGCAAGCACTCAGACATGGAGAACAAGTAAGAAGAGAGTCTAGAAGCAAAGGAATAAAATGCATCTCCAAAGGATTGAGTGATTAGCATCAGAGCAAGGTAGGTCACTCTCTCTCTTTGCATTTGTTAAACGTAAGCTAGGAAAGTGTATGTTAGCTTGTTTATTTTGTTGCTAGACCCACTCATTGGGATAGAGAGATCACCTTTGTCCATAGAGGGGATTTTCCTTCACGACACACATACACACAACACCCCATGTACAACATGTACAAAATACCACATGCATATAAAACCACATGTAAAATCATGCACACAACACCACATGTACAACATGCACACAATGCCATATGTACACATTACTACATATACAACATGTACATAACATCATATGTACACATCACCACATGCAACGTGTACATAGAGCCATATGTTCACAACACCACATATACAACATGCTCACAACACCATATGTACACAACATGGCATATCCAACATGCCCATGACACCATATGTACACAACACCACATATGCAACATGTACACAACACCGCATATCCAACATGTACACAACACCGCATATCCAACATGTATACAACACATACACAACACCATATGTACATAGCACAGCATATTCAACATGCACACAACACTATAGGTACAATATGTACAACAAATACACAACAATAGTACTGCACATCTAGAGACTGCACACTGACTCTACCAAGAAACCTTACTTCTAGTGTATTTCCATTATTCATGCTTGTTTCAACATGCCACAGATTGCATTGTTTTTGTTCCGCTAATGTATCCCTCAATCTTACCTGTCCATAACATAAACATAGTATAAACATGTAATATCAATTCATATCCACATGATAGTGATCTCATAAATTTGTCAAGGATACTATTGCAACTTGATTCCTCATAAGACTAACAACCTCTTCATGCCATTCACCTACATAAGCAATCATTCCTCCATGAGAATGATTCCTGATAACAATTTCAGATAAAAACATACATACATACAGCTATACATATACATATATCAGCATAATCATGATCACAACATAATTACTAGATATCATAAGGTATAGGTTAAGAGAAATCTCTTTAGTTTTGCACAACATGCACAACATTGAGATTAATAGTTCCCAACATATCCAAGACATTTGATGCATCAAAGCCACATTCTTTACCTTTCCTATTACCTTTCTCATGACTATCCTGCCACTGTCCATTTACACTAATGGACCCAACCAATCCAACTATCTGTCATACCCTTACCTTCAACTACCCTTTACTCATGCACCAAGCTTCATCTGGTTCCTATATTACCTATTTGATTTCATTCAACTCTACTCGAGCTCCACTAACTTACCCTTCCCAAACCAATTCCCAAGACCCTAAAAACATAAAAGGAAAGAACAAGAAGGAAAATAAGAAGAAAACCATGAAAGACTAATATCAATATGACGCCACAAACAAAGTGGCATGATCATGCACCAGACATAAACAAAACTATAAATCAAGTGCAAACAAATAACAAAATAATGAAAGCATAAAACTCCCAAAAATCATGATGACTCAATTCCCATGGATTTCTAATGCCTCCAAGGGAAATTTTAACCCAAGTCTTCTTCAATATTTCATGGCAGTCTCTTTACCATGTATTTCTCCTCCATCATACTATCATAAACACACAAATTTTAGTGCATAAATAAACATATCAACATACTAGTTACCTTACCTCATTGTGTCGAGCATGTTGCCTTGTAACGAAACACATCCATGCCATCTCTCAAGGGACTCCAATTCCCTTGATAGATCCAACTATATCTTGAAACTAGCTAATATACTTGTCAAATACATGTTCATGAATATAGCACATATCCACATAATGTCAAATGAAATCAAGGTTAAGAAGACTTCCTATATTCATCCAAAGCACTCGTTCATTTGGAATTGTGGTTTCCAAACATAGCCAAAGTAATTTTCACCCAATACCTTTCTTTTAACTTTTACCTTGCTGCAATCAAGTCTTACTTTGTATGGTCACATCACCAACAGTTAGTTATATAAACAATTCAACTATTACCTTGTCACACTAATGCCAAGCATCTTTCCCTGCAAATTTTCACACATGTTAGTCACACATTCCAAAGATCAAGACATTGTGTCTATTAATTTGAAATCAACCTTTACCAAGACTAACAACCATGACATAATATACTCATGGTCATTAATCATAATACTACAATTAGCACCCACTAACATTCAAGAACATGTCAACTGTCTTAGCACCTGTTGTGTTGGTATAACCATCTTAAAAGAAGATCATTCCTTCAAGCAATATTATAGACACACATACTCACATCATTCTATTAATAAAACATTCAGGAAATCTATAAACATACCATGTTAGATAAACCAAATAGATGACATAACCAAACTCATACATCAATGTATCTCAGGGGATTAGTACGACACAATATCACAAATATATCGACTCATACCTGAATATCATAACCATAACCATATGAACAGGCCAATCCATATTAGTAGGATACATATAACATGAAGATCTTAGCTGCAATAACCATAACCATCATGTATATGACTACAATGCATATAATAACAAGTTAACTACCATGCATGACTATCTGAGGAACGTGCATATAGCCACACTGATTCATCATTATATGTCAGCTAGGTTAGAAACATTTTCAAAATCGTGTTTTGGTAAAAGAGGCAACAACCGCTCATGAATGTACATCCATTTTCAAGGGATGTGAAACCATATGTAAATATAAGTTATGAACTGGTTGTATGGTTGGTTACGTTTTTTTTATCATTATTGTTGCTTCACGAACAGAGCTTCGACTTTAATACAAACAAACTTGCATTACAATCACAGTTGCATTGTTTTGATTTGGTGATCGTGGGATAACAAGCTCAGTATACCAAGAACGCGGACGGGCCCTGCGTACATGGTATACTGTTGTCATTTTATTGCATTTACAGTCAGGGTATTTGATATTGATATATGCGCAGTGATTAAATCAATTCATGTCTATGTTTATATATTTATGAATGCGCTTGTTTATATGTTTATGCATGCGCTTGAATAGATTATCATTTGGATCGTGAATCATATCCTGTAAGGGATTCGATCCAGTGTTACCTTGTAAAGCACTGTCATGAACTTTATGCTTACGATTTCACTTTTCATGATTGTTAATGAATGTTCATGAATGTTGAGTAGCCACTGAACAGAGGTTTTATGTATGATGTCTCTGTAAGGAGACCAAAATCTTTAATTACAGTGATACACAGCGTTTTACGAATTGAATCTTAGTTGATAGTGATACTTAGTTGATACTTAGTTGATAGTTTGATATTGAATCAAATCATAGCATTGTAATTAGGAAATGTAGGCTTAGATTAGATCCTTTATGTCTATATATTTTAGGCACACGCCTCTAAGTCTACGCACCATGGTCGATAATAAATATAGCCCAGTCTAGCACCCTAGATAGGACACTACATTTTGGCACCATTGCCGAGGAGGCGTACTTAAAGGATTTAAAAGAAAAAAATTCAATGAGAAAAAATAAACAAAAACACAATTAAAATCATGTTCATTTATGCCTAGGTTTAGAGACAATCAGGGTAGATTCATAAAAACCCCCCACCATTCAAAAACTAACCCATCATCATCAGGAGCAGACTATGTAAATAATTCAACACCAGCTGAGGAGAACATCATTCAAGCATTAGAGGATAAACAAAAATCAGGGTAGAGACTTACTCTCATCGAAAGGCAAATTTTATTAACACATAAATCACAGAAGAGGGACTTTCCTAGGTCTGCCACACAAGGAGAAAGTAGCACAGTGACTGAACACTCTTTCCTTAATCGCCTCTTTGAAACAAGTGACTCTGATACAGAGAAATCTATTAAGATGGATGAGGAAGGATATGGATCAGTGCCACATCAAGGTCAGAGAGAGGAAGAAGAGTCAACTTTTCCTTTTCCCATACATGAACCACAGGAAGATGATGAGATCAAAATGAAAAACATGCCCCCATCAGTGCTACCTAACTTTTATGGTATGGCTTCAGAAGATTCGGACTCATTCTTGTTCGAGTTTGACATTGTATGTCGGACATATGGCTATACTGATGATGCCCATAGGCTCAGACTTTTTCCAGCGACACTAAAGGGCATCAGCCTTAAGATGGTTCATGAGGCTTGGGTGACATACTATCCACTGATTTGGGATGGTATGAGAAGAGTATTTCTAAGGAAAATATCAACCCTACTGCAGATCCAAAGACTCTAAAGATGGACATCTTTAGAATGAGCCAACAAGAGGATGAAACCTTAGAGGAATACTTGGAACGGTTTGTTCTACAACTTACAAAAAATCTAAACACCGAACTATGCCTCTTGATCTGATCCGCACAATATTCTTGAAAGTTATCTGAGAGGAATACATGGATGACCTTAACTTGATGAGTAAATGACAGTTCTGTTTCCCTTTTAAGAAATCGCTGATCTGTGCGAAAAAATATTCAAGGAGTAAAGCTAAAATGGGAAAAAGAACCCTATCATCCAAGGTCACCAAGTCTGCTTCAACAAGTGTCACAAGGGCTGAGATAGGAAATCTGTTAGAAGAATTTAAGACAGATTTGTTAAGCACAATAGGGAACCAAATTGACACTCTAAAAGCCAAAACGAAATAGGAAGCTGAAGATCAGGTAATGGCTATTTTCTACCCCAAGTGCCGGAAGAAACATGCATTAAAGGACTATCCACTAGAAAACATTCAAGTTTGTGCTTTCTGTACTGAACATCATGATATATTTAACTGTCCTAAAGTTAAGGTTTTGCAAAACTGTAACATGGCAGCCAATGTAGAGATGGAAAACATGCATTACATGGGCGCAAAAAGACCATGGCAGCCAAGGCCAGCACCTAAAGGTATGTTCCCAAATCAAAACTTGCAATTTCCTGTAAATGATCAAATGTATGCACAGAATTCATGGAATGTACCCATGCCATGGCAGCACCAAAACAACCCACAACAACAATGGAGACCATCTCAACAGTACTCTCAATCTTATCATACATATCCTCAACCATACCCACCATATTCACAACCATATCAACAATACCATCAACCGTATCCATCACATTCTCAACCATATTAGCAGTATCCTTAGCAAGTTGTTTATCCACCTCAACCTACTCAACAAGCACTTCTTGCTCCTCCACCAATAAATCCACCACAACTACAATTTCCAGCTAACTCACAACCTCCCAGACCCACACAAATTCCTGCTCAAATTGTCCCAAATCCGAATAATAGAGCAGAGAGGCCAGCCTACAATGTAGAAGAGGGAACTTCATATCCCACACTACCCTTGCAAAACATAAACTTGAGGTTTGGTAAGGTACTCCAGAAATATTCTCCAATAATAGATAGGCGAGAAGAAAACATAGAAAATGAAAATGAAATGACAAATCAAAAGAAATCAAACGATGATACCAGAGATAAGCAATTGCAACCATTGCATCCACCTTTTCCAGACCGATTGGTCCAAATCAAGCCTCCATTGTCTATACCATAGTTTGATGTCTTAGATGAGCTTACAAATGTGTACATAAAAATCCCACTACTGCAAGCTATAAAAGACATTCCTATCCACACTAAAGCCATCAAAGACATGTGCCTCAAGAAGCCTGCTAGGAAAAGGATTGATCCTCAAACCATTCATATTATAGGACATTTAGCAGGCCTTATGACCAATACAATATCCATAGAGAAGTATGTTGATCCTGGCATTCCCAAAGTAACCACCATCATTAACAACATACAAATTCCAAACACTTTGATAGATCTTGGTGCCGCAATTAATGTCATGACTCTTGAAACCATGAGAACACTCTAGCTTACAAATTTGCAACATACAACAATTGTTCTTTTGAACTAGCTGATAGGTCTAAAGTGATTCCTGAAGGGATTTTGGAAGACATAATTGTCTCACTGGACTCTTGGGAGTATCCGGTGGACTTTTTAGTCCTCCAACCCAAATCCAATTTAGGAGGGCACCCTATCATTCTTGGTAGACCATGGTTAGCGACTGTTGATGCATTTATAGGATGTCGATCTGGCAACATGATCATCTCGAGAGGGACTGAAAGAAAACAACTCACCCTCTACCCATCGGCACAATCACCAGCAGTAACACATAATTTGTGGCTTGATGATAAATTCAATGATAAATAAGAAGTACAATATGTTTTTAGCATTGACCAAATCTATGATTTCCAAGAACAAGACAATAATGATTTGGTAGAACTATTTCTTTCTCAACCAGATATTTCCAAAAATTTGAGACATGACCAATATCACGCTGCAGATGTACTTTTAGCCCAAAATTTTTCAAGAAACATGCACCATTCAATCTTTGTAAACCACATTTCACGACATCTTTCCAGTTCAATCCATCACCAACACATAGAGTCAGGGTATAGAGATTAGTCCAGGGAAAACTTTGAACATATGCAATCATCTAGACTCATCTCAGCAAGAGAAATTAATCTGACTCTTGAGGAAATACCAGAAAGCCTTTGTTTGGGACTATACCGATATGCATGGCATTCATCCTGACACATGCACTCACCACATTTACACAGATAACACTATCAAACCAGTGAGGCAACCACAAAGAAGAATGAACCCCATGCTCCAAGATATTGTTAGAGAAGAGTTGCAAAAATTATTGAGAGTTAATTTCATATATCCTATTTCTGACAGTCAGTGGGTATCCCCATTGGTTGTAGTGCCCAAGAAAAATGGTAAGTGGTGCATTTGTGTCGATTACCGACAACTGAACAAAGCCATGCTTAAAGATTATTTTCCACTACCATTTATCGACCAAGTCTTAGACACCCTAGCTGGGAAATCATCATTAACTTTTCTTGATGGTTTCAGTGGCTACAACCAGATAAGGATAGCCTCAGAAGACCAGGACAAAACCACCTTCACCTGTCCTTGGGGCACTTATGCTTACAATGTTTCGCTGTTTGGACTTTGCAATGCTCCAGCTACATTTCAGAGAGCTGTATTAGCTATTTTCGCTGATTTAATTCATGATTGTGTTGAAGTTTACATGGATGATTTTTCAGTATACGGCAATTCATTTGAACATGCATTAGAAAACCTTGAGAGAGTTTTGAAAAGATGTATTGAAACTAACCTGTCCCTCAGCAATGAGAATTGTTTTATGATGTTGAACGAAGGGATAGTGTTAGGCCACTATATTTCTTCTCAAGGGATCAAAGTTGACCCAGCAAAGATCCAGATCATTGTTGATTTGCCAATACCACAGAATCAAAGAGAGGTAAGAAGTTTCCTTGGGTATGCAAGCTATTACAGAAGATTTATTGAACATTTTAGTAAGATATCTTTACCTTTGTTTAAACTTCTATCAAAAGATGTACTTTTCAGTTGGAATGAGAACTGCCAACAAGCATTCGAACTACTCAAAAAGAAGTTATCAACCGCACCAGTCCTGAGAGGGCCTAATTGGAGCCTACCATTTCATATCTTTATAGATGCATATGACACTGCAGTGGGTGCATCATTAGGCCAAAAAGAGGAATCTTGTACTTATGCCATTTACTTCATTAGCAAAAATCTAACACCTGCAGAGTTAAACTACACAGTCACAGAGAAGGAAACAATTGCTATCATATATGTTGTGAACAAATTTCGACATTACATAACTGGTTATGAAGTCTTTGTACATACTGACCATTCTGCCATTAAACATTTAATGAATACACCAATAACTAGTGGCAGAGTTACCAGATGGTTACTATTGTTACAGGAATTCAACATCACAGTGTTAGATAGACCAGG
>APFE031387118.1:21268-42849 GCA_000404065.3 Pinus taeda
AAGAATTCTCTTTCTTTTGTTCACTGTTTAATTTCTCAGCTGAATAATGACTTGAGGACAAGTCAAAATTTTTGTGGGGGAGAGAAGCATCAGTATTCTTATCTCTCCATTGTAAAAAAAAAATTCATCATTGTAAATTTCCCAAGCAGTTTGTTCCAACATTCCAGACTTCAATAAATAAGTTGTCTTGTCATTGTTTTATCTCAGAGGGACCTGGTTATAAATACTATGCAGAGGGACCTGTTCTGTCCAAGAAGACCATGCTACCAGCACCAGCGGTAATGGGACCTGGTTAGACACACAGAAAGGGACCTGTTAAGAGATTGATATTTCAAAATTACTTCAACACAGCTTTAGCAAGTTTCTATAAAGGTGGGACCAAGACTTCATCAAGCACCCAAGCTCAACAGCACCTGTATGTACATAAAGAATTGCATGAACATCTTCAATACTGCAGAGGGACCTGTTGCATTCAAAACTACCTCAGGGGACCTGTTATGAACAACAAAGAAAGCCAAACAATAGTCAAAAGGCTAGCTCTACTCAGCATGCCAATGCAACAACAGTCAAACAAAAGTGTAATACGCTCCTTGTTCTTAACACTTAATTTCTTGGATTAATTTTTAATGTTAATTCTAATAGCTATGACTGTTATGATTAATTTCAAGGGCACATTTTTCTCATCATCCCTTATCTCCCTAATTATTCCCTACTCCAACCTACTTCCTACTTCTAAAATTCATTAACCCTTCATTCCAATGTTTCCTAAGCATCCTACAGCCATCTACCGCCATACCAACCTCCTAAGTCCATACCTCCAATTGGCCGGGTACCAACAGGACATGTGGTGATATTTTTTTAAAAACAAAAAGAGAAATTATATAAGGGTAAGAAACAAGAGGCCTATTCATTATTTTGCATGCAGCGGAATGATGATTTCACCACCCGACGCACCTAAATGATTCATGGGACTCCATCATCAGTGTGGTATATACGCTCCCAGTGCTCCCATCATAGCATTTGTGCAAGCGGCATCATTGTTCCTCTGTTTTTAAAAATGAACACACTCTGAAGAGAAGGAAGTTGGTCATTTCACTCATTTTTCAGGATTGCTTACGTTGGTGCATAATTCGGTGGCCTCCACAGCAAGGACCGAAGGCAGTGAGCGCCATCCGGTTTCGACTCCCACCAAGTTACAAAACAGTCGACCCAGCATTACAATGAACACTAAGGGAGTGACGCTATCAGGTAATAAATCAAAACTTCCTTGTTAAATTTGCAAGTTAATAAGCTCGACCCTCCACCAAGATGACAAATAGGGTCGAGCCAAGTGTGTTCGATAGCTCCCAGTACCATGAAGACTGCATTTCGATTCTTAGAGAAATACAGTGGTTGCCCTTTTTGGAGAAATTCCATGGAAGCAATGAAGAAGTTGCTAAGAAATTCGCCTTCACATTTAATGGGGAGAAAGCCCTGATAGGCAATTTCTCATTCAGGGTTTCAAAAGACACCATCGCCCAAGCGATAGGGATTAGCCCAGAGGGGGAAAAGTATTTTAAAACTAAGAAATTCAAAGAGAAATCGTGGACCCAATTCATGTCTAGGTCCCGAGTCTCAGCGGTCAACTGGAAGAAAGGCGTTCCAAGAAGTTGGTTGGTGCATCCTTGGGATGAAATGGTTTACATACTTCAAAAATTTGTAACCTATGAAGGCCGCTACAGCATTGTTTATTTATACCATATCAAGTTGTTGCTACACTTGAAAAGGCAATGTGTCATCAGTTTACCATATTTCTTATTGCAGATCCTAACCAAGATGTCAAAAACCATCCAGAAGCAGAAATGAAATGAAGACAAGAGCTTATATCATTTTGGTTTAGTCAAAATTCTCATTGAGCATGAAATGCAAAGAAGAGGGAAAACGTGGAAGGAGTTCTTAGCTGCCAACCAAATCAGGGATGAGGAAGACAAAGAAGAATCACAAGAAAATTCAGGATTTATGAAGGACATTGATGAGGAGATCCCAGCATCATCCAAAGCTAACAAGATACCCCCACCTGTGAGCAGCATAAGGACTAGACAAATGAGAAAGGAGGATGCTAAGAGGGCAGAACAAGACAAAGTTTTCACCACTTACTCAAGGAGAACAAGAAGGACACCAAAGGTTCAGTTGCAAGAGGACCAACCCGAATCCAATGCACCTATACAGATGGATATTCAGAGCAGTTACCATTCACCACCAGGGCCAGGAGTCGATGTAGATGTTGAAAGTCATTCACCCCCAGGACCAGGAGCTGATATAGAGGTCGAAAGTAATAACAAACAAGAAAGAGGGTCACCACCTCCCAATAAGAAGCAGAAGAAATTAGAGAGACAAATTGAAAAATTAAAGGAAGAGCTCATGGAGGCTAACATGCTGGAGAAAGTTATTAAGAAAGAAAATGAAATGCTCCGAGCGCAGAGTAAAGAAATTCAAAAGAAAAATGAAAAGTTAAAGGAGCGAGTCAATGAGCTGGAAGCTGAGCAAACAGATATTTGCAAGTGGGCCACCAAGTGGTACAATCAAAAGAAGACCCTCAAGGAAAAATACAAAAGACTAAAGCAAGAGCTCCATGACCAGAAAGATGCCCAGGTGAAAAAGAATGTAGACACATTGCTCAAGGCAGCAAAGGTACAGGCAGGGACCGAGTTTAAAGGAAGCACTTCAGGGTTAGCATGAGGACATGCTAATTCATTAAGTCGGGGAGAGATGTTGGTACCATTCTATGACCCCTTTTTCCCTCCAAAAACATGACAATTGCCTACCTCTTTTCATCATTTATCCCTCAGATCCCTTGGAAATTTATTAATTAATAGTCTTATAGTTATTAAATTGCATTTAAATTGATTTAATGGTTTTGTGTTAATGAATTAGGAGTTTTTGGGCAAAATGACTACAGGAAGTTCCAACATCATGTAAATGGCTTATTGTTTGACATGTGGCATGACATCCAGGCCAGAGTGAAGGGTATGGATGAAAAGCGGAATGTCCAAGCATGGACGAGCACCTATCCCGCAGCGGAATCAACCCTCCTACATGCGCGGTCAACGACTGGTCAACTATGGCATGTTGGCGACAAAGGGAGCAACAGCACACAGTCACAGTGCAAATCGATTTTTAGTTGTTTCCTTTTTTTTTATATGTCAGCTAGGATAGAAACATTTTCAAAATAGTGTTTTGGTAAAAGCGGCAACAGCCGCTCATGAATGTACATCCATTTTCAAGGGATGTGAAACCATATGTAAATATAAGTTCTGAACCGGTTGTATGTTCGGTTACGTTTTTTTATTGTTGCTTCACGAACAGAGCTTCGACTTTAATACAAACAGACTTGCATTATAATCACAGTTGCGTTGTTTGATTCGGTGATCGTGGGATAACAAGCTCAGTATACCAAGAACGCGGACGGGCCCTGCGTACATGGTATACTGTTGTCATTTTAATTGCGTTTACAGTCAAGGTATTTGATATTAGTATATGCGCAGTGATTAAATCAATTCATGTCCATGTTTATATATTTTTGAATGTGTTTGTTTATATGTTTATGCATGCGCTTGAATAGATTATCATTTGGATCGTGAATCATATCCTGTAAGGGATTCGATCCAGGGTTACCTTGTAAAGCACTGTCATGAACTTTATGCTTACGATTTTCACTTTGCATGATTGTTAATGAATGTTCATAAATGTTGAGTAGCCACTGAACAGAGGTTTTATGTTTGATGTCTCTATAAGGAGACCAAAATCTTTAATTACAGTGACACACAGCGTTTTAGGAATTGAATCTTAGTTGATAGTGATACATAGTTTGATACTGAGTTGATACTTGGTTGATAGTTTGATATTGAATCAAATCATAGGATTGTAATTAGGAAAGGTAGGCTTAGATTAGATCCTTTATGTCTATACATTTTAGGCACACGCCTCTAAGTCTACGCACCTTGGTCGATAATAAATATAGCCCAATCTAGCACCCTAGATAGGACACTACAGCACCTACACTATGGTGCATGATTTATCAGATAGGAGGGAAGCATGCTATAGAAAACTGCCATCTATTATAGAAGTGTACGCATACGTCCCAACAGTTTTTTTGTAATTTCTGTAGGTTAGTAGGGCATGACGAGTGTACCTACATAAGTTATGAATTGATGATGGATCATACTCCTACCTATAGAGTTTAAATGGAAATGTGAGCCCTCAATCAAAATGAAGGAATGGCGCACACTAGATTTCAGGGGCGTGGAAGAGGTCGAGGTGGAATAGGACCAGGGAGGGGTTGCGAACTGTTGATCTATTACGATTGCGGAGGCCAGGACATTATGCCCATGATCGTACAAATATGATGAGACAATCATGTTTATATTTTACCCAGTTTGATCATGAGATGGAGGACTGCCCCACACTGATAGCAAGGTTGTGCGATAAAGGAACACTCCAATCTCCGTCGACTCAGAACCTACAAATGATGAGGTATGAGCCACATGAGGAGGACCTGAATGTAAACATCATGCTCGAAGTGGTATCATGACAGGAGATTACAAGGGCAAGCAACGCGAAGAGAGTGCCTAGTTTCATAAGGCTCCAACAAAGGAACCAGAATTTGATTTGGATCTCGCTAAGGAGACGTTCATGGAAGCTAAGAAGAGATTCACAAAGGCCTCTACTTCAGGTATTAAAGAGAAAATGGAACTCCACATGGACCCATCAATGCTCACTACCTTTCTTGACACATGCATGAAGTTTATGCATGACAGGAAAGTGGTGAAAGGGCTACAAAAACTCATCACTATATATGCTGGACCAGGAGAACCACACATAGTTTGGAAGCTCAGAAAGAACACAAAATTAATAGGAAGGAAGATGAGATTGACTCTGCAAATCAGAGAATATGAGATGAATCAAGTGATTTTGGATCTAGGGTTAGACGTGAACATCTTGCCAAAACAGATGTGGGAGCACATGGGTAGGCTTGCGTTGCAATGGTCTCCTATTCAATTGTGAATGGTGAACCAACAAAAGATCCTACTAATGGGAAGATTGCAGGGAATAATGGTAGATATCAAAGGTGTGAGTGCGCTTGCATATTTCGAAGTGATAGAGATTGTTGATGACAACAATCCATATCCCGCGCTACTAGGAATATATTGGGCCACTAACATGAATGGAGTGATAAATTTAAGGAAGTACAAGATGATTTTTGAGAAAAAGTCACTGCGTCTACTGGTACCTATGGACCTTGAGAAAGGATTGTGCTACACAGAGCTAGTGCACAATTACGAGAGCTGTAACGACCCATCTATAAATATAAAGAATGCAAGCATAATAGAAGGTATACGGTACATGCATATGATAGCTACATATGCATGTGTCGTATATATTGCATTAGTATTTTATACTAAATTGATTATAACTGTTAAATACCATGACAGTTCTTTGAATAGAGGTTCTTCTCATTCATCAATATTTCTTAATGTATCGGTAGATCTTAAAAGAGGACTATATATATTATATATTCCAGATTATTGATAAAAATTATATTAGTAAATTAATAAAATAAATTTTAAAATATATATAAGTAATTAATTAAAAGGGATCTAAGTATAAAGTTATGATGTTATATAATATATATATATATAATAAAACAATTTTATATATTAAAACATAATGGTTATAATATAATGTGATAAATTAAATTATAATATGATAGATATGATATAGTGTTATATTAAAGGAATATTTTAACAAAAGTATAGTATAATTGTAAAACATAAATCATGTACATCCTCAACCTTAAAAGAGATAAGGGAGGGATACATAAGAATAGGCGTGTCATCAGCATGCTAAGCGGTGGGCTGCAGATGGAAGAGTAGCCACCGCCAAACAACAAAATAAAACCACCGGACATGGATTTGTGAAGTGAGAAAAGATGGAGGGAAGAATTATGAAGGAAGAAGAAGTCATCCACATGAAGAGCTTGAGAGTTTTGAGGTTCTGGGCACAACGGAACATTCAACTTCTGTTAAGAAGCTTACTCGATTGACCAGTCAAGCTCTGCTTAGTCTGGCTGGGTGGGCTCGGTCTTTCGGTAACTGTAGTAGCACAGCTAGAGGCATCTTCAACTATAAGAGTGCAAGTAGGTACCTCAATAGTTCTATTAATTGATTTTGTCAGGTTTCAGGAAAATGTTACAGGTTGATGATAAATCCCCTAGTGTTTTTCTTTGCATCTAGTTTTTTGGTTCTTACAAGAGCTATGATGGTCTAGACTGTATCTACAAGATAACCCCATGGGAACAGGATTGGGTGAATCCAACAGTGGATGGCAAGATTTTGTGGGAGTGCGAAAGCTCCTACACCTCAGATTCAAATGAAGAGATAGAACGATGGTAGAACTGGTTACACGAGGTAACCATGCTTAACTACAACATGATGACAAGGTTGCTACACTATGTGGAAATAGAGGTAAGGTATATGCTTATATATGATGTACTGACTGAGGTAGATGATTTGCTGAGAAAATTTGAAAGAGAAGTACCAGAATAGCAGTGTTTTGACGCTCTAAAATGGGCACTGCACGCTATGCCCGCGAAATGGTGGAGTACGCATCAAATGAGTTTTGAGGACTGAAGGATGATGCTCATGTGGTTTGGAAAGCCTCAGATGTGGATGAAAGCCAGGTATTATGGATGAAATAGCCTACGCACCCACCTCTACAGTTGGGTATAGGTGTATGGTATGCAACCTGCACGAATGCACACCGTCCTCGTGATAGGTAATAGGACCAAAATGCAAGAGTGGGCAAGACAATGGCCCAAACAGTGAAGTATGACAATACAACACACACCAAAGATTATCCATGTGGAAGCCTTTGACAAACCGTGCAAAGTACTGAATGTAGTCCCCCATGTGAGACACATTGACTCGGACCTATGCGTACTAGTAGTTTTATGGGCTTATAGGACCATATGGAAAACCTTGACCTTGTGGCCAGTTCCGAAGTTGAAGTATGAAGCAGAGGCTATAATCCCTATGGAGCATGCAAAGCCTAGACCGTGCACAACAACACCCGTAGATATGATGGTTCACGAAGCCCAAAAAGGAGGGATCACACAGACACAATAAAAAGAATGCATGGGACTTGACGAAGAAATCCAACAAGGAAACCTTAGACTTTGCGAACTTGAAAAATAAAGGGTACAGTTAAGAAAGCAAAGCGCTTTGATGGACGCAGAGGTCAAGAAGCTTAACGATGAGATAAAAGGAAGAATTTCCTGCCGAAAACACTAGAATGGTAGGGCAAGGTGCATATGATCATACTTACAAGTTTGAGAACTATTGCCATGAATTGGTTAGTTTAATGCCTTGTCTTGGAGCGCATATTTCCAAGAGTAGTGACCAGGGTAGAGCGTTGCAAATGGTCAAGCGTGCGATGCCAACCACAATAATAGAAGGTGGGGATTCTCCAAAAATTGTGATGGAGGACAGGATGGAGCCCCACACGGGTGGTGTGACCACCTGAATAGCCAAGTGAAAGACAATCTTAGTGCTCCAGGAAATTCGAAGGGAGCACGGGACTATAAACTATTCTGCCTGGGAGCTACGCAATATTGAAGATGCCCGCAGAAGTAGAGAGTCAGAAGGTCCGTGACTATGCACGGGGGGCTATGCTACCACGTGGGTTGGCTAGAAAGTGACCATTGAAGTCACTATTCATAATGGGATGCTCGACATGAGGCCAAATGGAGCGGGTGACAAACATTTAAGACGCGATTTATGGGCAAGATTTGGGAAAATCTATCGCTAAGAAAGAATTAATGAATAGAAATTGGGGGAATGGTGGATTTCAAACTCAAAAAGCACTATAAAACACAAAGGTTTACCTAGAAAACAATAGTTGGTCATTTGTGAATTAAGCGATTAAGCAGGGCCCTGAGCATTGATTGAGCCCTTGAATTTGCGAGTGACAGATTACATCCCAAATACAATGACAACAACTAATGATAGTCGAGGAATAGAGGAGGTGACCACCTATGAGGCCACGCAGGCCCTAACTATGCAGGATGTTCCAAAAGGTGTTTGGGTTGTGGCAGAGATCCCTAATTCACCTCTTATGGCAAGACCCAAGAAGAATAAATAAGCAATGGCTCCCATACACATGTCCCTGAGGAACCCGCTACATAGAAAACTATCGATGTAAGAAAAGGGGAAAGTTGTCACAATAGAAACAAATGAGGAAGAAGAAGATTTGCAGACCCTTATCATCGTAGAGGAAGAAGATGAAGGCATGGAGGTGGATATTTAACCTATGCACTCTGTGACTAAACTACCTACCTATGTGCCCCCACGAAAAGGGAAGACCAAAAGTGCCAGATGACCTAGATGAGACCAATAGTTTGCTCTAGAGCCCACTCCTCCCAGATGGAATTATGTTCAAAGGCACGGACCTGGGGT
The DNA here is from genome assembly GCA_000404065.3 of Pinus taeda. Classification (NCBI taxonomy): domain Eukaryota; kingdom Viridiplantae; phylum Streptophyta; class Pinopsida; order Pinales; family Pinaceae; genus Pinus; species Pinus taeda. The sequence goes on from APFE031387118.1 coordinate 29,761, forward strand.
GCATGCCAACCATGAAGTTTGAAGATTCAGATCTTGCTAACCGCGAGAAATTCCGTCACCTTGAGACTGGAAATCTAATAAAGCATAACACTGTAGGGGTAGTGACAACATTAGAGTGACGAAAGTGGTTGCGTGGTGTGGAAAGGGTTGGACTGCTGAAATTACTACGAGTGTTGCATTTCCACCATGCGCCAATAACCATTTTTGTCGTAAGGTAGCTACTCTGCCTAGTGCATGATGGATAGCTATGGCTAGAAGAGCCCATCCCCATCACAATAGACCTAACTCATCATATTTCCCATCTCTCCTATAAAGGAAATCCCCCCACAACCATAGCGGAAGGAAAGGGCAGTGATTTGGCCCTTGTGGAGGCCATGAAAACAAGGCATAAGCAAGAAAAGAAGAAGATGGGCTATGCCACCTCTAGCATCGAGGAAAAAGCAGTTCGTGTAGCTATCAAAATCCTTGTAGGCAAAGTTATGTGGAAGTGTCATGCCGATGAGGTACCAGTGTCAGTGGTTGCACTCGCTGAGTAGTGTGTGGAGGTGGTCCACTTGAGCTCTTCTGAATTCCTCTGCAGAAAATTTTTAGAAAATTGTCACGAAGCCCAAGAGTAGGGTAAAACCTTCCACTATGCATGACTATTGCTATCCATAGTGCTCGTAGTGGGGGAATTTCTGGAGGACATTCAATTCCCCACAATTGACAGATATTTATCGAAGGCCACGAAGTACGCTTCGCGCTGGGCCACGAAGTATGCGACAAGGATACACGACACCAAAATTATCTGGGTGCTCATGGAGATGACCATACGAATGCAGATGAACCGTAAGCCATGGTTGTCGCCCACAGTGTGCAACAGTCTACAGAGTTTTGCAGTGTTTAAGGGAAACATGCACAACATCTTTATTAGGGCATGTAAGGATCCAACGAAGCAGTGGATGAAACTACCTTTTGTAGCCACTGACGATGCCATTTTCACTATGTTGGAGGCATGACCTCCAAAATGGCAGACCCTAGATCTTGTAGAACTTGGGGAAATGGCCAAGCTGTACATCGCACAGTTTACCAAGAAAATGCAAGGGGAAATAGCAGTAGCTAAGGTAAAAGCAGAGCGGGAAGCGGCACAGAAAGCCATCAAGAAGAAAAAGGTCATAGAAGCAAACCTGAAGGCGGGCAAAGGCCAAGCAATGCCCTCACAGGGGTAGGAGGCAGACGAAGTAGAAATAGAAGAAGGAGGTGCAGACCCAGGGACTGCATCCACACAGTTGAAGCACCCACACATGGGAGAATGAGTAGGGTCAAGGAAGAAGGTCAAGGCCTCGAAATTGGCCATTGACCTGATCACCCTAATGAAGGGTGATCTGCATGACATTAGTGAGACGGTGCGCGATGTCACAAATGTGGCCCTTCAGGATTTCATGCAAGAGCACGTGACTATGTTGGGGGCCCTCAGAGCATAGTTGCAAGAGTTACAAGTGTGCTCCCCTCAGGTTGGTACCCTTTCAACCCACCTCCCAACAGGATCCTCGATAATAGAGCAGATTTTGTGCATACAGATGGAAAACACAATACTGTTACTAGAAGGGGCTCTAGTGACATTAGATGAGGCCGATCAATTTTCAGTTAGCATGATGAATGGCCTTGGCCTCAATCTGGCTACCATTCAACGTGAGACACTATATCTATTATAGGATGGGATAACACTAGAGCTGGACGGTAGGGAAAGCTGCGCAATCCAAGTCCTCACTGAGTAAAAGAAAACATGGAACAACTCAACTTGCAGCATGATGAATTGGTGTCACAAAATCAACAGTTGGTGTAGGTGGTAGATGATGCTTGCCAAAGTGTCCCAGAGCTAGCCATCCCAGTAGATCTACCAGTGGAGGTGTGAATCCACAGGATAGCAATAGGAGTTTTTCAGGGCAGGGAAGAAACGACCAAGGTTCACCCTAGACTTGAATCTTTAGATCACCTAACTGTGGTTAAAGGCACAACCATCCACTCCCCTGCAAATCAAAGAACAGTGTGCTAATGCTACATAGTGAGACTGGAGGAAAATTTAGATGCAATGTGAGACTGTACCAGCATGTTGGAACAAGCACTTAAGGTTCTCACAACTCTACGGGAGGACTCCAACATCCAGCACTTAGAGAGAAAAGTGCAAGAACGCCAACAACAATACGACAATGTTGGAGGAACTACACAGATAGTAGTCCTCACCTAGAGGCTTGCAACGATGCAACAAGCTAAAGCACTGAAAGAGAAGGTGGATGCGACATGACAAAGGGAGGAAGTTCTCAAAGCGCGCATTCAAGCTTGGATCGACGAGGCCTTCACTATCATGACAAACATGAAAGGAAAACTTACACAAATATAGGGGATGTACACATTAATGTAGAGAAGCACCCCAGATGTAGAGGTCTCAGAAAAACAGATGCATCAAATCTAGCAAGAAGCAGCACAGTGCGTTGTTGACCTCAACACAGTTTGAGAATAGTTGGAGGGACTCCATGCAAAGATCGCCATGCCAATAGAGTGACTCAAGGGTGAGTCATGATGCTTGTGTTGGGGGCCCGCTGGGAATGGAATCCTCCCCAAGGCATGTTTTGGGGCTCAAAGCCCAAGTTTTTACCTGATATTATTGTAAAGACTCCGCGAAGTGTGGGTGTGGAGCGTGAAATGTATGATAGAGTCACAAGGTTGTCTGCCCTAGTTTTGTAATGTAATGTTGGCCTACCCATGGTCCACAGATCATTGGATTGTATAAATAGAGTGAGGCTCTAAGTGTAAAAGAAAGAAAGGAAGTAGTATAGGGAGGAGCAAGATTCTAAGTGACTAAGTGTGTCTTTATGTCATATAGTAGGAGAAGGCTTTGCAGATGAGTGCGCAGGGCATAGTCTAGTCTGTAACTGAGGAAGAAACTAATAAAGAGAAGTTCTATTACCAATTTATGTACCTGTTCTTGGGTTAGTGCATGTTTGATATAAATTGCAAATATATTGTTTATTTACTCCACGCACCTATATGAATGGTTTATATTGTTAAGTATAACTTAAAGCATGCAAGTAGGATAAGTTAATCAACTAACAATGGAATACTAGTAAGGACTTTGGTAATAACAACATTTGGCCCTCGAGTAGGGATGTGCGAAGGTAGAATCTCGGGTTACGAGGTATGGGAAAGTGCGCATAGCGACATGCGCACAAGGTCAAACCACAGACCACTTGAACTCATTAGACATTTCTAGGGTGTGGAAACCTAGTTCTAGCACCCTCCCATACCACTTTGGGTGAGACCCTAGTCTGCGCTCCACAGATTGTTGCCGAAAGGGCCAGTAGTACCGGGATTTGTTTGGCTAAATCAACTCTAAACATGGGTCAGGCACCAACACGCCAGCACTCAACTAATAGCTAATTGACTAACCAAAAATGAATCAACAATGGTCCAACCTTAATCCCTTCAGTTTCTATTGATTTATACATGATTAAATAAATCCAAATACCATTTAAAAATGCTTAGGAATGTCATTACCATCGGAATATATGCCATAGTTTCTGAGCTATACCATATCAAAATACAAGCTCTATGCCACAATCAAACGTAGATTTTTCACTGCTTCGGGTTTGTGCCATTACTAACTACATTCTTCTCAATTCTATGTCGCTCCCCTCTGCACAAATTATGTGTGTTCCAAGGATAATATACAATTCTCCAATCCACTATCTTTTCTCCATTCTTTTATGCACATTGTGAAAACTTCCTTGGAATATATTCAATCTCATCAATCTAAAACTTGCCCTAGTGGTGGCCATCAAGGGGGAACCAACGTTTATAAATAGAGGAAAATCACAAGGAGCCACTTTTGGAGGGGTCCCTTGGATGGCATCCTTAGCAACTTTCTCCATAACCAACTTATGGAGATGTTCTTCCCTTGCAGTGTTCTTCAATGTAAATTGATTATCTTTAATTGAATTTCAAGGAAGAATTTTAATACAGTCAAAACTTTTCCCTTAAGAAGCCAACTCCACACTTTTAAGAAAAATACCAAGAGTCTTTCAACGCTATTGGAGTGGTCGTTCAACGAATCAGAATCAAAGATTAAAGAGTGAAAAGAGAAAATAAACCTAAGGCTCATTAAATGAAAATAGCACGTAGCACACTTATATAAAAGTTTTATAGAAACAACAAGTAAACAACCCTCCAATATTCTCGGTTTAGGTGATTAGGATCAGAGACTTAAATTCAAAGAGTAGATAGAGGGTCTATTTAAGGTAACTTTTGGATGATGAGGGCCAAATTCCTACCAGAAAAGGTAACATAAGCCATTACAATGACCTCCTGACAATATCCTTGACCAGTGCAAGTTGCCTCCTTTTGCAAGGCACCCTCGAAGAGCACTATGATAGTGATATGACATATTTCTTAGGTAACATGGGTATTCCCCCTTGTAGTCATCTAGGAAGTAAATAGGAAAAGAGATTAAAGTCACTAGTTCACAATCATAAGCCGAGTGGGACATTCATGGGTAGGTGCTTTTAGAAGTAGGAGAGGGGGTATCTCTCTTCCCTCATCATGGCATAACCTTCTACTTGAATCCTTTGTTAGAGGAGCTTCCTCGAAAACCTATGAAACATTGGATTTCTTCTATTTAATCAAATTATACATTTTATCTAACTGGTCTTGGATAGTTTACTCTCCACACATCTATTCAAAGGCCCTAAATTTCCTAAGCTTGCTGTTGTTCTAAGACAAAAATAAAGTATAATGTATTCTACTAAAGCGTTTATTTTAAGTGGTTGTTGTTTAATGAAGGTACTAAATGTGGAACTTATAATATTTGGAGAATATTAAAGCAAGAAACTTATAAGAACACTAGCAAAGAAAAATTCACACTTATCCTTCAATGAATTGAGTTTCAAGCTAGCATGAAGCATGAACAATTCTTCATTATATTGCAAGAAAACTGACATAAGAAAGTAGGATGTGATTTTTAATCATTTTTCAATTGCATATGAATGCATTCTATGTAATACAAATATGAATTAATTTCACTTGTGTTAGATCATACCATTCAAGATAGCAAAAACAACAGGAAAAAAGTTGAAAAGCAGGCAAAAATTGTGAAAGAACACTAGTTTATGATTTATATGTGACCCTTATGAGTGAAATAGGAATGCATATGTAATTCTATAAATGAAACACATGCATGTGTTCAACTATTGTGATGGAAGATCACATATAGGTTTGAAAATAGGCCAAAAAATGGCCAAAAACAACCCACAAAACTGGCTCACGCGACCCCTAGGTAGGCAACCTGCATGCATACTCATTGGGCCTCCAAATTAGACATAACTTAAGGACCATGCGTCTAAATTAAACATAAATTAAGCCCTATGACCATACATTAGGAAAATAAACCTATATTTTTTCATTAGATAACGTATTTTTAACTTTAATATATTCATTAGGAAGGTTTATGAATAATTGCATATGTGTGCCTAATATTATTTATTTTTGTGGAATATTATGAGAATATTGGGAAAATTGTGAAGTTTTGGAGGAGGAGATAATTTAGGAACTTGCTTCCTACTACAAGAGGATCACTATTAAATAATAAATATAAAAGATATTATGGAATTATGGCACAGATTGAGGAACTCCAATGATTGAGAAAATCTAGGAATGTGTTCCCTACCATTTAATGCAAATTCCCAGTATTGGGAACCACATCCACTAATCAAGGGATTTTGGTGGGGAAAGCTTCCTCAATTCTTGGCGAATGATTCCTCATAATTTTTTACAAGTACTAAGTCAAATTTTCCACTAGAGATAGATTTTTCATTAGTGTTCTTGTGGAGAGAACTCGTATCTCTACTACTCCATTATATTTTCTTGCAGGGATGTAATTGTATTGATAAAAATAAGGAATATTGGTGTCATGATCAGCTCCTAAATATTGTTCTCCTCCATATGTTTTTGAGTTTCCTTGGGCTTGGCCATCTTAGGAGCCTCATAGCCCTTTTGTATCATTTTCTTTCCTTCTTTTCACTTCTTATTCACATGCATCTCTTGTTTTTATTTCTTTCTATTTTTGCATTTAGTATTAATGATTTATTGTGGTAGGATTGGGTTAAATTGTTGATGTAAGTTCATTTGCAGGATCAAAAGCATCATTTCATCCTTAGAAAAGATTTGGAAGGTCATAGTAACCATTGAGCTACTTGGATTAGTCTTCTTATTCCCAAATCTAGATTTCTCGAACTCCTTTATGACAACTAGTAGTAAATTTATCCTATTTTTTAGAGCATGCTAATGAGTGTCAATAAAGTTGATTCCTCTTGTATTAGATCAAAAAAACGTTCAATTTCATAACAAAATTTACCCAATTTCATTTTCACTTGATTAGGTTATGCATTTGATGGATTTACTAGCTCACTAGTTCTCAAATTTCTGATTTTTAGACTAGTAATTTTCTGTTATTTTTAGCATGGGTTAACTGAGGTCTTTTTGAGTGATTCCACTTGGAATGGAGACCTAAGAAATCCTAGTAAATAAAAAAATTTGTCTCATTCAATTGAATTTGATGAATTGTAGTTCCATATAGTAAATGTGTAACATCTTGTAGTAAAACAAGGGATCCTATAGGAGAACAAGTACATCCTGTAGGAAATCCTATAGCAGCCTGTTTTCAGCCTGAATTGAGAATAATTATAATTGAAGCTGGGATTAGGCATGTAGTTGAACTCCATGCTATCAACACCATTTTAACCCTCTTCCTCCATACCTATCTCCCCTGCCAAAGAACAGGAGAGGATTAGCATTTGCATTTATAACACAAAAAGATTAAAAAAAAAGATTTCTTTTATATTCACACATGCACATAGAAGTTAATACTCCCTAAGTCACATTCCATGATCAGTTATTTTAAATCATCACATGTCATAAATAGGGTTAAGTTATATTTCTTTTACATTTAGTTGATGATATTTATGCAATTAGAATATGTTTCTTTCCTTGTACTTTATTTCATGTAATAGGTTAAAGTTTCCATTTCGAGCATTTCTTTTTTTGCAATTAGTTTAGGATTTGGTTTCAGCACATGATCTCCAATACATCATGACATCAAAGGAAGGAAACATTGTATGCTGCACATATAGTGTCTATACCTCTTAAGTTTGTACGAACCTCGGGTTGATAATTAAAGTCGGTTGCCTTGGGAGTTCCAACATTCTTGTTGCAATACCGATGCTCATCACATACACACTTTTCAATAGGGACAAAGTGCATATATATGTTCTTTTCCTCAAGGAAAATTATGTATAATCTCATATTTGGGGAAAAAATTCACAGAAGTATTTGGAAAAGGCACCGAAAAGATGACCTACAAAGAAGCAAGAAAAGTCTGCTTTTCTCAAATGAACAAACAAAAGGAAATACACTCCAATTCTTTTCCTTTTCTTATATATGAAGGAAGGGAAGAAAACAAGCAATGAAAAGGACTTAAGAAAATTACATTTATTTTTTTGCTGGGAAAGAAGGAAAGGAAAAAGGGGGAAGAAAGAAACTTTATGTAAAACAAAATGAAATTGGAATGGAAACCTATATTTTTTTGTTTTCTTTTTCAAAGCAAGAATCAATGAGCTAAAATGAAAACAAAGGAGTACACATAAGGAAATTTATTTTTTCTTTCTTCTTTAAGAAGTGAAATCCAAAATCTTCAAACAAAATGAAATCTAAGAATTTTAAGCAAAGGGAAAACCAAGAACTTCATACAAGTGAAAGTAAATGAGATACAAAGAATTCAAACAAAAGAGATTTAGGAGCTTTAAATGAATGAAATTCAAGAACATAAAGTGAATGAGATTCTAGAACCTCAAACAAATGAAACTCAAGATATTTGAGTTAATGAAAGGAAAATCAAGGAAAATTTAACTATGAGGAAGGCAAAAACATAAAATAAAAGAGAAACATTGCAATTTTGTTAAGGAAGCCATGACAAAATACTACCACATAGACCTGAAATAGCCTAGAAAATTGGACCAAAACCCAAAAACCAAACTTAGAACCAAAAAGTCTTGAAAATAATGAAACCCAAAGTTGAAACAAAGGTACCTCCACATAAAATATTGAAGTACGAATGAACATACCTCAAACTCAGAAATATCAGCCTCAAATAAACACCAAGGACCAGAAATCAAGCATTCAAGATCAATTGGGCAATCAATAGAGTGAAAAAAAGTTAACTTCTGCAAACATATATGACTGTTTAGAAGACTAACAATATAGAATATTTTCACAAAGACAACTCTCATGTATGTAAGATGTATACAAGCAAGTCATGTGTATACATGATTTTTGTCAAAACAAACAACATATAAACATAAACCTAAGAAAGTACTAAAAAAAGAAGCCCATATCTAAAAGGTCACACTGGAAAGAATGATCCATTAGGTGACTATTAAACTGAAATTCTAGACAAACAACTTCTTGATCACCCAAACGAGGCAAAAAAACCTTTAAGGAAGATACTCAAAAATTTTACCCTAGAGGAATCACCAATTCTCTTGCGGGGAAATTCCTATGGCTAGGGTTGGAATCACTAATGAAGTAGAACACAAAATTCAAGAATGAAACTCAAACAAACATGTATACAACTTCAAATTCACAAATTAAGTATTATGTACTCACTCGTAGGTCCTATGGTTGATGAATATATTTTAGGGTAAAAACTCTAACTTCTCCTACCAAGGTTTTAGACCTGGATAATACACAAGAAACCAAGAGCTGGTCACAAAATTAAAAGAATATAAATGTTTAAATAAAATTATTTCATAATTTTATCCATTAGAAATTCACATTCATGAAAGATAAACAATGGTGAGGAATGAAATATGACTCTCTTTATTGAAAAGAAACAATAGAGATCTAAGTATGATACAAGCTAATCTTGGCTACCGACGCTGATTAAACCTTCCTCTCGGTCCTTCCTACCGAGACAACTAAATATATCCTCTATAATAGTAGAAATATGATTCCATTATAAGAGGTATCAACATAAAAGAAAATAATCTACAATTTCCTAGAGATAGGGGAGTGCTTAAAAGCATGGGATAAATATACCTAATACGAGGAAAATTTGTCAGAGTATAGATGCCAAGTACGAGGATGCATATGAGGGAAATAAGAGGTGTGCATTTATACCACCAAAAAATAGTTGGGTTGGTCAGACTATGATCTTCTACAAGTGAGTTTCGAGTCTCACGAGTAAAAGCCACCTAAAAAATAATTGAATTATATATTTTTACAAAATTTAAAAAGTTGTACATGGGAAGTTTTAAAGAGAACCATGTACATATGCACTTTTACTATGATTGAGTCATATATGGATTTTGAAAAATGTTTTTTTAAGATAATATTAGGTTTAAATGGGGCAAGGAATTTTAACCAATCCAATATAAGCATTTTATGAAATGTTTGAAAAAACATGGTACAACACTTAGGAAGTTGTTCATTGAGGCATGAGAGTTGTAATACTGGTATGGATGGATTCTCCTTCTCAAAGTGTGTGAATTTAGTGAAATTAGTCTTTCTTGGTCGAAAATTTCATTAGATCCTTTCAATTTTACATGGGAGAATCTCAAAATTCTCTTGAACTCACTAAACAACATGTCTCCACCATGTGGGAATGTCCAAATAAGTTACTGATTTCACATCTCTTGAATTGCTTGTCCACATTGTTGCATATTAAAAGACATATTCTATGATTCTTAGTTCACCTTAGTTTCCAATGGAGGATGATATCTCCACAATGATAACCAAGAAATAATAAAATTGTAGGAGTATAAAAATAATGTAGAGGCTTAATCAAGTGTAAAATTGGAGTGTCCTTTTCAATACATAAGGGCCCTACAATGAGTCCTCTACTCTTTGACTGTACTATGATAATAAGATAGATCTTCATATATGCACATATTTAATATTAATAAATATAAAATTGTTATGCGTTAAATTATTTAAATTAAATATAGTAAAATTAAATCTTAATTTATAGCTATTATTTATATGTTATATATTTAATATGAATCAATATTATTTATCAAATTTTATTAATAAAAATAAAAAATTAAATATATTGGAAAATGGTGAAATAGAAAATATATTACTAATAATATATAATATATATATATATATAAATAATATTAATATATAATCTAATATAATAACTCACATTAGTATTCAAACTCTAATTAAAATCCATACCGTATGTGTAAAAAATATTTCGCTAATCAAAATATTTACACTTATTAGATTGTAACCTAGATATATAATTCTAATCCTTATATTTATTGGATTATTAACTTGTTTTTCTACTTAAGAGGAAGATCACTTAACTATCCTCATATTATATTTATATATGCTTAGTGTGTTGTATTTATATTTTTATATTGTATGCACTCTTAGGTACATATATTTAAAATACTAGCTTAAAAAATCATTAAATTAAGAAAATTAAATTAAAACTTTAAATGAATATAAGCTATATATTAATAAAAGAAATCATAATTTACAATTTATTTTGAATGGTTATGAAAGTAATCATTATTGTATTTAAGGTCAATTTTATATTTTAAGTATGAGGTGGATGTGACGTTTTTTTCGTACTTAATATTAATTTAATACATGTTTTTTATAAATTATATACATGTTTGATTAGTTTTGATTATCTGAATGGGTTGGTTGTTCATAATAAAAAAGAGTATGAAAGAGATGTAAAACTCCTTTTTTTTCATTCTACTTTAAATGAAATATTTCAATATCTATATAAAGTAACATAATTTTATCTCAACTTTAAAGAGAATTTAAATTAAAAGTATCTCCTAATAGAGGTGTTAATGTGGATTGGATGGGGCATGTGTTTATGTGCCCACGACCCTAAGGAAATGACAATGTGGCATCCTCCTCACAAGCAGATGTATACTTGTTTTGGGTGGTGGTGGATAGTTTCAATGGTGTGGAGTGAGAAGAAATGTGTGAATGTCAAGGTATTTCCCTATACCTTGGCTTGCATTTTGTTGATTCCCTAGATAGGGGAGTCCCTCCTTACAATTATGTCGGGTGAGAATTGTGTATGGAAGGATTTATCCAATCCTTCCTCTATGTGCTTCGGTAGAATGGAGACATGGCTGTGGGATTTTCATTGGTTGATAGTGTGACATCTTCCTCCTAACGACCTCATGTATGGGGTCTATAAGTTTGTTTCCCTTTCTCCAGATCTTGGTCTCTCATTTTTGGTAGATTGTTATTCTCTTTTGGCTTGGCTATGTTTGGTGTGATTTTTTCCACACCAATGTGTCCTAACTCTTTATGTTAACCATTTCCTTTCATGTTGGTCTAGTGTCAAAGGTTTGGTTTATCAGCTCCTACCCTTTTTTGACATCGGTATTGTTGTATTCACCTTCCTTATTCTTGTTGAGGGTAATTAAGTGGGTAATTCCATGGGTGTTACTATCCTATATTCCCATGGTTTCGAATGTGGGTGTAGGGCTCGTATTATGGTCCTTTGGGCTTGGGTTTGTGGTTGGTATAGTACCTAGAAGGGATGTAGTGTGGGTTCAATGGTGGAAGAAGGTAAGCCGTATGTAGAATTCTCTATTATCTACGATTTGTGTTGGCAATCTCATCTCAAAGTATAGTCATTTTATCTATGGTTAATTTGACAACTCTATGTGCTAGTGTCCTAGCTTTGTAGAGGATAGAGTTTGGTTTGGTTATCCATTTTCGCTAAGGGAAAATCCCTATCAAGGTGTTGATAAACCACTCTCTGAATTCGACATGCCTCCAAGGTAGCATCAAAGAAGTAGAAGGCGTTGTGGAAGTTTTCCTTGGTGTGGACAAAGGGGAGCAAGATGGTTCGACCATGAATCACTTGCTTCATACTTCAATGTCATCTCTCCACAAATAGCTATGGAGATTAGATATTTGGAAATTAAGCAAGGAGTAGAGTGGAAATCAATGTTTGACTCATAACTCCTTCAAGATTAGGGTGGATGGGTTCTAGACCTAGGTCACACAAGAGGTAGGAAGAAACAGTTCTTAAATTCAGTTTCCCTTCGTCGGAAAATGAAAGAACTAATGGGTTTAATTCTTAGAGATAAATAGTTAGAGAAATATAATTTATTTGCAATAATAGAGGACAACAAAAGAATTCTATGGAATTCTTCCCAACCCAACTTTGGAATTTTTCCACTTGGATTAAAGTGACATATGGTGTCGTGGCCTAGATTTTTGGCATGATAATATGTGTTGGTCTCAGCGAGAATATTTGTTTGGATGATATGAAGAGGAATTGCATCTCCTATTTTGCAAAGTTTGTATTTTGGTCTAGGTTGTTTGGTTGTCATGATGGGTATGTTGTGTCTTCATGCTTGGCTATGTTAATCTATGTTAATCTGGTAGTTATGTTGTAAGTCCATATGGGTAGTGTCTGTGTGAGTAAAATATGCTTTGGGTCATCACAAATGTTTGCACTAGTAGCAGATTTTCCTAAGTTAGAATTCCCTAGAACCCTGAGTGTATCCATCTATATTTGTTTAAATGATAAATACAAAGTATTGAAATCTAATGAAAAAAGGAAATTAAAAGTACAAAAAAGTCTTATATTTTAACTTGAGTGTTAAAAGCATATAAATTTTCTATTTTTTAAAAATATATTCCCATACAAAACTTAATTAAATTATTTGAACATAAATACCAACTAATTTATTTTAAAGTCAATTATTTTAATATCATTTTTACATGCTAATCATAATAAAATATTTCAATGCACAAAGAGAAGAATTAATTGAAAGGAAAAAGTTCAATGTAATTTTTTAATAAAATGTATTTAATTTAATATTAAAAATTTTCATCATAAAAAAATTTATTATATAATATTTAAAATCCTCTAGTTAATTAAATAATGAAATTTCCTTTTACCCTTATTTTTGGCTCAAATAATTAAAATCTTATGTAAATGGCCAAGTCAAAAGGAAAAAGTGAGCTCAAAGAAAAGATGAAAAAGATAGGGATCCTTTCAATCTTTTCATA
>APFE031387121.1:0-17451 GCA_000404065.3 Pinus taeda
AAACAGTAACTTTCCGGACCGAAAACACTAGTTGGTGATGAAATCCAACGTCGCAGAGTTCGATACAGAAATAGCGGTTGGAACAGTTACCCCGGAAACCTGCTTAATAAATAGAATGGACCAAGTTCCTCCACTTAACTTTCTCGAGTGAAGAGAACCCCCCAGAAAATCCAAGTGAGTCTAGCTGACGTCTGCTCCAGGTACAATGGGATCTTCCCGCCACCGTCACCTTAGGAAGAATCCTAGAGAATATGGAAACTAAGGTTACCAACAGAAACAAATACACCTGGGGGAACAGTCTACGATCCGATACGCATGCAAGGGCAGAGTAGCAAGTTCAATCCCCTTGAAGGCTCCTCGAAATAAACCGAGGTTTACCAACAAGTTACCCCAAGCTCCTCGACAATAATCCAAGGTTTACCATTTGTAATACGTGAATATCTGGCGTCGTTCCCAATGAGGAAGGATTGATTCCCACACTGGTTCGAACACGATCGCGTGCTTCTCCTTTAATAGGAGCTTTCCCAAAGTATAAATGCAACAATTGGATTTCTCCTACTGCAGGATAAAGCTACTTGTTTGTTTTACTTATCTTGGAGAGTTAATTACTCCCTACTCCAAGATACTAGCCTAAGCTATATTGGTGTATCAGAGCCCTAGAAACAAAAAATTTGCTAGATTGATTTTATATTAAGCGTGATTTTTAGTGGTTTTGATTAAGTCAAAAGGTGATGGAGATGAAACTTATGGTGTAAAGACTCGACTCAAAATCACTACAAAAATGCACTTAAGATGACTAACTAATCTTTTCTCTTCAATGAAGTTCTAGCTAAGAAAGAGTTGGAAAATGAAAATACTTAAAAACACAAATCTTTCTTAATGATCAAATCAAAAGAAGACTATTCGTTTCAATGCACTCAAAAATGAGACAACTAATTATTTCCACAAGAATTTCTCTTTTCATTCGAAAACTCAAATGCTACTAAGAACAAACTTTTTTCAAAAGAGACCTTTCATTTTTTGTTAAAAAGCATTTAAAACTATAACTAAAGCAAATCTTTAATAAAACTATTGAATAAAGAAAACTTAATACCTACAAACTAAAAAACCCTATTTGAAGTAAAAAGCTTACAAAAAATCTTTTTGAGGATGTTTTACTTGGTCACAAGCAAACCAAGGACTAATTTGTTCAGAATCACAAATAAGTCAAGAACAACCAATTTTGTATTCCTTTTTTAAAATGAAAATCCACACTTTCAATCACAAGCTTATTGAAGTTTTGTAAAGAGAAAACTCAAAGCGGATTTCTCAACAAGGGGAGATTTCACAAATGGTTAGACTCTCAAGAAGACTGGTAGACACTAAGGTGATCTGAAGTCCCTACAGCCTCTAAGCTTAGGGCCACTACACAACCAAATCGAAAAACAAGCCCAACAAGCAAAACTTCTAGGAATTTCACCTAAAACCCTAATGCTAATGAAATCAAACCAAGGAAAGATTTTAACCAGTCACATGCAGGCATGGGCAGAGGATAACCACTAGAAAAACAAAACAAAACTAACTGAAAGAGAAAAAGTCAAAATTTTCAAAATTTTAGCAGGGTACGCAGGTCCATAGTTCACCCAGGTGTGGGTACGCTCTGTGCACGAAGACACAGTGCGTACAGGTATGCACTGTGATGTAAGTGCAGACTGCGGACTTCAACTAAATTAATGAAAAAGAAAAAACAAAGCTAAATCAACTAAGTCTACCCAGAGCCACACACAACAAGCCAAAAATAGAAACAAAAAGACAAATTTCTCAAGTCAAATAAAATCGATTAAAACAATCAAGTCCCCAGCGGAGTCGCCATTTTGTCACGCGGAATTAGTCGATCTTGCGGACAAGACAGACCTTCCTAGAATCTAATGAAGACCTAATGACAAACAAACCAACCAGAGATAAAACTTCAATAAGCTTGTGATTGAAAGTGTGGATTGCTGATGCGTTGCTGCAACTAACATAGAGTTACAACACCCTTCCTCAAAGTTGCAACAACATTCTTGAGTGAGTTGTAGCAAAATTCATTTGGTGCAAGTAGCAACAATGGGGAGAGTCACAACAAGAAAGAGTTGCAACATCATAGAGGTGAGAATCACAACAACAAGCAATTCAGAGTTGCAACAATGGTGTAAAGACCTGGAATCATAACATATAAATTTTACATCAATCCATGCTATAAAATATCAACACATAAATATTCATCTAGCTAGGACATAATTTACGAGATCATGAGATGAAATATGCACCTGTAAGAGATGATAGTTTTTACTAGATAATTCAGAGTGGTTGTGTTATTATTCTCCCACTGTGCACAACACTATTTTGGGGACAACTCACCACCCAACCACAGGCTCAGCTGCATGGAATCTTTCTACAATTGGAAACCCACGAGCCCTCAATTAAATACTACTACCAGTGGCTCTTTTGTCTCTCAGCATTCCCTTCCTAAGAGAATGAATACCTCTCATATCCCCTTTTATCCATTAAATAGAATCAAATATTCTAAAAATGGAAAGGGAACTGGAAAGGGATCCACATGTGCACAATTCATGTGTCATCATGTCCACTTATGTTTCTTTATATATAATATATATATATATATATAAATAATAATAATTATATATATAGAATATAATATACTATTGCTTAATAATATAGCTCATTTATATATATTTACTTCAAAATTGCAGTCTATTATAATTTTCTTCGTCATTTTTATGTCGATTTATTATATATTTCTTCGTTCTTGTTATGATTAATTGATAATTAATTTATTTTATTATTGTTGTTGTTGATGTTGGTTTATTATTATTATTTATAATTGTTATTACTTGATACAAGAGCATCTAACCTAGGGTTGAATGTGTACCAAGGGAGTTGGTTCTGTGAGTCAAGATTTAATTATTTATTGTATTTTCCTATAATTTTAGGAGAAAATGAGAATTATTGTAAATAGGAGAAGGTTCGAGAGTATTTTGGAAGAGTTGAGAGATTTGAGGGTTAGTTAGATATTCTCTAGGGATAAGGGATTAGGTGAGAGCTTTTATGGATCATGAGAGATATTGTGGGAGTTTGTTTAGGGTCTAGAACCTACTTTGGGTTCAAATCCACTTGTATAAATCTAGGTGAGCACATGAGGGATGTAAGTGAGTGAGAGAGAGGAATGAAAGGCCAATGACTTCGCCAATAGTTCTCTTATAAATATTTTATTTATTAATGAATTAATTCTGAATATTTATATGCATTGGTTGTGCATGGATTTCAGTTTTATGTTGTGTGTTATTTTTAAATTGTAAGCTCCTAGCCTGCGACATCATTTTTTGTATCAAATCAGGTGTAATTTATTTGCAAAGAGTCAAGAGTTTTAGTGAGTAAGTTCTACAACCATAGTAATTGTCAAGAAGGTATTGTGTGTGGAGATTGTAAAATTGCAAGAAATTATACACCTGGAGACACCACAAAGAAGTCATGATCACCATCGCTAAGAATTGAAGCCGCCTTTGAAAGTAAAGATTATTGTTCTTGAAGATTGATGAATGTTACTACATTGTGAATGAGTTATCACTAGCAGCATGTGAAAGGATCTCTTTCCCCAATATTTGTAGTTTTTTCTTACACCCGTCATAGTGGATGATAGAGATATTGCATGCCAATTTAACACTTTGGTGTTGTCTTTGGTACTTTCGAAGGTGTACAAGGCATGACCAAGAAACATAAATTGGATCTCATGATCAATTATGCAAAGAGAAGCACATATTTTTGAAATAGACTGAAGATTTATTACCCACAAGATCAAGGAGAGGATAATAAGCAGCGTTAAGAGGTAAGAAGTTGTCGTAGGACGTGTTGATAGAACATAATTTAAGTTCCTAGGAACTCAATCCTTTATAAACCTCCATTTTTGGCTTTGTATGTTGGTAATGCATGAGTGTCAAATCAAGTTTATGGGTACATTAACTTGGTCTTTTTGTGTGATCAACTATTGATTGTGAATCTTCCTGTGATGGATGAATTCCATGTGGATCTGTGCATATCACTATAGAAGATGGAGGGAATCAAGAAGGCCTTGCTTTATTGTACAATATACCGCAATCTTGTTTGTCATTATTTCATGAAGCAAGTTTTGGGCATGGTAAATTTGTTATTTATAATGCAATGCATGCACATTGGACATGGTACCATAATCACGATGAATACTCAGTTGTTTCCGATGAGGTTTGGATTAATAGCCTTACTAATGGTTCTAATAGTTGTTGAGAAGCAGATATTTGGTGTTCATCCTCTCAAAGAAAGGCAACAGAAAATGAGAGTAAAGTTGATTTCAAAATTATAGCATTTAAGACGGGATCAACAGTTTGATAATTTCGAGAAGGAATCTATTTAGATCTATGCATGAATAAATCATTTAATAGAATAATTGTAATAAGCAATCTCTTATTAGAGGTTTTCCTTTTGTAGCCTACTCCACGGGGGACTTTTCTACCTTATTCTTGTTATCCTCATGTGAAATTATCTCGTAAGGTATAATAATGATGAGCATCATCTTTTTGTCTTTAAAAAAAATAAAAATAAAAACGATCATAAAATAAAGTCTTTGAGAGATAAGGATGATAATAAAAAGTATTTCTAAAAATTGTAATATTTAGAGTGATAAAGTTAGTGGAGATATAAGGTATTTTTCTTAATTTCTAATATTTTGGAGTAATAAGTGGATGAGTTGAGAGTTCAAGAAATCCTTTGAAATAAAAAGGATTCATTTTTTGTTGTATCGGACACCCAAGGTTCATTCATAAAAAGAGGTGACATGAAACTATAAGTCTGGAGTTAAAGAGTCATAAGTCAAGTCAAAAGTGCATTTAAGTTTGACTCATTGAATTTAATGGGTGTATGATCGATAGAGCCTGACACCCAAAAGTCTAGTCAATTTATTGTAAAGACAAGGGATATTGTAGTCATTTTCAACGAAGAAAGCAAAGGATAGAGAAGCCTATGAAAAGGAAAAAGGAGGCGAAGATGACTATGGATGGCCATTTATAAAATTTAGAGAAAAAAAGCAAACAAACAAAAAACACAAAACACAAAAAAAAAACAAAAAACAAAAAAAAACAAAACAAAACAAAAACAAAAACAAAAAAACAAAAAACAAAACAAAAACAAAAACAAAAACAAAAAAAAAACAAACAAAACAAAACAAACAACGAAACAAAACCAAAAAAACAAAAAACAAAAAAACCAAAACAAAACAAAACAAACAAACCAAACAAAAAACAAACAAAACAAAAAAACTAAACTAACTAAATAATATAAATTATAAATAAATAAATTTAAAATAAAATAAATTTAAAAAATTTCATAATAAATAATAAATAAATCAAATTAAAAAATAATAATAAATAAAATAAAATAAGGTAGAGATGGAAGCAGTTAAGGCGAAGAATGTTGAACTTAGGGAGAAGTTCACCAAGCAGGGATAGAGTCATGTGGACCTCAAGGTGCAATATGAGTATCTTGAATGGAGATATGATCAAACCATGAATGAGGTCAAAGAAATTGAAACTGTGAAGGGATAAGGCATGGATGAGATCACAAGGTTGCATAAGATTATTTTTGAAGCTTTGAACGAAGTTTTTGATTTTGCAAAAAGCAGTGGGACAAGGTTTGATTAGGGGAGCTTCCCACATCAAGATTAAGGAACCAGATTCATATGCTTGAATGACGAGCGTGAAAACACTTGGAAACTTTATATGGGATATGGAACAATACTTTGAATGGTTGGAACTTGCATTAGAAGATGCCAAGGTGAAGGTTGCTACCCAATTCCTTACGAAAGGTGCCAATATGTGGTGGAGGCAGAGAATGGATCAGATTTCCCATGGCGATGTGAGGATATCTCAACTTGGGAGGAAATGAAAGAAGCAATGTTGGCTCATTTTAGCTTGCAAGATGAAACATGGGATGCATGAACAAAGATTAAGTACATCAAGGAAACTGAAAGTCTATAATATTATCAATGGGAATTTGCAAGTGTGATCTTGGAGTTACCTGACATGGTGGAGACAGAAAATGTTTTCAACTTCATCGTTGGATTGAACGCTTGGGCACGCAATGAGGTGAAGTGACAGAAGACCAAAACACTTGAGGAGGCATTTTTTGTGTTTAATATATTGGTATACCATTATGATGAAAGGACCGAGGAAAAGAAGAAGAAGCATTATAAACCAAAGGAGAAAGATCCAAAGGAGGTTGAAGCAAGAACAGGTGGTAAACTAAGGCAAAGAAACCTTTGAAGTCATTGTGCGAAGGTGACCATATGATGAAGAATTTCCCTTTAATATCTGGAGTCCCAGTTTTTACGCAGTCGGATGGAAAGAAGAAAGAGGAAACAAAGGTTGGGATGATGCAAATTTTGGCTATTGTAGCAGCAATAGAGGCTATCCCAAAGCATGATC
This sequence comes from Pinus taeda, assembly GCA_000404065.3. Lineage (NCBI taxonomy): Eukaryota > Viridiplantae > Streptophyta > Pinopsida > Pinales > Pinaceae > Pinus > Pinus taeda. The sequence continues at coordinate 6,492 of APFE031387121.1, forward strand.
CTGAGAGAAACAAATTGGAGTATGTTGAGATGAAGGTTGGACAGGGTGCGTTGGTCGCTGTGTTAGACATCGATGTGACTCATAGCTTAATGAGAGGAGGTAGAAAGGATATTTGGACTGAAGTTCATTCCAACTTAAACTTGTCTCAAGGTAGTGAACTCTCCACTAGACCAAGTGATTAGAGTGGTGGAGGTCGTGTAAGTGAAGATTGGAAAATGGATAGGAAAAGTTAACTTCATAATCGTGCGGATAGAATTCATGAAGAAGTTTGAAGCAATGGTCATGCCACATTTGAGGAAGTTGTATATTTACGATGGAAGAGAGGCGTACCATTGAGTGTCCAAACCATTACATCGGTGAAGGGTGAGTGTAAGATAACAACAATGGGTGTGAAATAAGATCAAAAAAATGAAGAAATATATGAGAGGTTGAACTGAACAGAGTCAAAACTCATGGAGCAAGTATAAGTCATAAGAGCATTTTTCGATAACATTATGGACTTAACAGGAAGGCCAGAGGTAATGAAAGAACTCAAGGATGTGAAATCGGAGAACTTACAAAAGGAGGACCGAGAGGCATACATGCATAAATTAGATGAGGAGGATGTTGATACTTGGATTGAGATGTTGGAGAAAGATGAAGATTGATATGGAAGGCCATCAAACTTCCCATCCCCACCATCTTTCTGAACTTAGAATGGAGATGGGTTCATTATCACCTCCTTGAGGAAATGAGACCCCTTGAAGTGATGAGCAGACCATGAGATGAGATAGGTAGAAGGATCATATGACAACAGGTTGCAATGACAGTTGTGATGATGCTAGATGCATGCATTCTTGTGGTGGAGACGTTACGGTCGGATTAGCTACCTGATTAGTCACCGTCACAAGGGGTACCAATACGTGATGTTCTTGCAGAGTTGTGATGAGGTATGAGAATGGAGTAGGTCATAAGTAGAGCTATCTGGTTGTCGTCATGAAGATGATGTACTTGGAAAAAATAGTTTGTCAAGATGGTGTTGTCTAGGGAAACAACCTTTTTAAAGAGGGGGGAGGATGTTAGGGACTCGAGTTATCACTATGGCCAATTGGCACCCGTGACCACCCACAAAGATGTGGAGAGGTGAAAAACCGAAATTGAACCAAGTTGGGTAGGAGCACATGATGGGCGCACTCACAAAGGTGCATGCCCACACAAAGGTGAGGCACCCGACCACACAAACCAAAGAATGATCCACATGGGCACGTCGTGTAGGAAAGTTCCTGCACATAGGAAAGCGCATCAGGGAGGAGTGCATCCATCTACCCATTGTGTATGTTGTAACGGCCGCAAAATGGGTGCCCCCACAATATGGGGCACCTAAGCAAGAGCAATGTGATTCATTGGTGACGAGTGTGTAGGTCAATGGCATAGTGTGCAAGCAAAGGAACGATAAAGGGCCGACGTACAGACCAAGCAAGGAGCGACGGGAAGTTAGCGTGTACGTCAAGGCATATGTGCCCAAGAAAAAGGTGTGCTCGTCCACAAGGGGTGCCCACCCCCCCACCAGGCAAGTTGACGCAAGGGCGTGCCCCGCCGGTGGAGGTTCACCTAGCGAATAGTAGGTCGGCTGGTATGATTGGAAAACATGTTAAGTCAGCTCGAACCAAAAGACATGTCATCTTAAACAAATAAGAAGGGGCCAAACATGTATATATTGGTGAAGGGTCATTTGACCAAGTGACAATTTTGCCAAGCACAAGTAAGTTGATCAAACATCGCAAAAATAAGGAATTCGCACCAAGGACAACAAAGGGATGCAACTAAAGCGACGAACAAGGTGAGGCTCACCTAATGAGACTACATAACCATGCAAGTGAAATCTTTTTGGTCTAGGCAAAGTTTCAAGGTTTTTCTATGGCTGCACTGTTTGGGCATAAATCACACTATCCAGCAGGGGTAACAGTGAGCTGCATGACTTGGACGAAATTAAGTGGACGAGTTGCTAGTGAAACCAGGCAATTGTAACAAGCTTGTTAACTGTAATTTTTGTACATTATATTTGTAAAATATATTTGCAGAAGTTTGAGTATAATATTTGGGGTGAATTATTCGGTGTTTCCACTTCCCCTTTATAGTTGTTGTTTGTGTATGATATTGCACTATTGTTCATTGTTGTTTTATATATGGTTATCACACATAGAAGATAATTGAAGTTAAGTTAATTTCATTGCGTAAATAATTGAAGAAACACTTAAAAATAAAGTGTTGGTGGTAGGCATAGTCCAAGTGGAATAACTGAGAAAAGTGAAGACTCGTAGGTCTCACACACCATGGGGCCGAAACACCTAGCGTTCCATATGAACAAGAATTTAGAGCAAAAATGAGGTAAGACAAGGCTAATCCTAAATTTTAAAAATTATATAAAGCACTACTACCACTTAGGTATCCAATACCCAACAAAGAACAAGAAGGCTTTGTGTTTAACATATTTCATCTAATGAGCAGATTTTTCCAAGTAGGAATAAAGTGAGGGGATATGTTTAAAATTGATTGTGTAGTTCCTCACAGCTAATACCAATATCAAGTCATGCATTTCAATTCCACAAATGGATTGAAGATATTTTCAGTGATTTAAAATTCACTGGTTTATAAACTGAGGTTCTCCTTATTTGTTTGAAATATCTAAAAGAACATAGAGAAACATTTTGGAAATTTGGTACCGCATTTTTGGGTATATATTCTATATTCATTTCATCAATGACCAATGCAGTACATACCATGTCAATAAATAATGTTCAGCCATCTCATCGTAAGAAATTATGTCAGTCAATGTGTAAACGTCAAAATTTAAGGATTTTCATTGTATTGTATTGTTGTGATAGGTTTTGGTCTAAGTTCCGAATAAAGAAATTGAATTACTATGAAAACCATAGAAAGGAAATTCAAGCCCCAGTTCTTGGAGCGCGCGACTCATATAATAATCTTTAAAGTCATTCAATCAATCTCAACAGTAACACTTTCAATTCTCTTTCATATTGCATTCATATGATACTACAACGGTTTGATTTTATTTAGTGATGTTTATTGGGATATCATGATGTTGTAATTAGCACCACCTGGAGAAGTGAAGGTGTTGAAACCACCAACCTTGGCATACAAGGACTTTCCTATATTTAGTTATATATTTAGTGGGATATGATGGTGTTAACCGCAGAAGATGACGTTGTAATTAGCACTAGAAGGGCAGGTGAAGGTGCTACTGGCATCATCTTTGGCATAGTTGTAAGCCTGTGGGCATTGCTGCTTGAAGAATTTCGAATAGTTTGTGGGAGAGCAGTTGTTGAGATAGGCTCCCGTGCAGCAGTATTGAGGGGTATTAAAAGCAGCACAAGCACTTTGAAATGTTACATATTAATTATATATTAAGAATAGAATTAATTACACATCTCTCTCTTATTATTGTTCTAAGGAATTGAATCTTTTTACTTTCAATTGCTTATTTTTTTTGCATATTGAAATATTTTATTGTGGTTGATATTTACATATATGTTTATGGTTTTTATAAAGTTGATATTAAAATAAATTAGTCAACATCATTAAAAACTAATTTTTCACAAGATTCATCAGAAATGAAAAAATTGGGGGAAATGTCAGAATGATGAAGGAGAGGTGTGGAAGGAATAGAATCATCCTTCGTCGTAGATTCTGGTTCAGCTATGAGCTCCCCCACATAATCATCATGAATGATATCGCAAGTTGGTTGCTTAACGCCAACTCCATTCAACACTTGATCCTCGTGAACATCACAACTGAGATTTGAAATAATTGAACACAACACATCGCAATATGGAGGATTAGAAGGACTAAAGGATTGTGGACAAGGATATAAGACCGTATCACAATCATCAGGTTGACAATCCAAACTTGCGCTAAAATTTTGAATATGTGAGGTGGGAAAAGATGGTGGTAAATCAATAAATGAATTTTCAACTTCTTCTACCTCAGCCTACAGAACTAGAGTTGTTTGATGAGAGGAGGATAGAGGGTCACATGGAACAACAACCTTTCCTGTTGAAAATTTAGAGGCTCTAACACCAAGGTATTTTGGTAGCAGCTCAAAATATTCCAACTCGTGCAGATTTTCTGAAATGTGAACAAGATATTGAAATATTCCAATCAAGAAATTCCAATCAGCTTCATCTTTTAGGTATTCAAAACACAAATGCATAAAATGAATGTGAAAATGATGCAATGGTTCATCAGGTGATTTTTGCAATTCTAAAATTTTCTTACGCAGACGTTTACAATCGAACATGTCAAAAGCGCGAGACAGTTTAGTGACAAGATAATTGAAAGAGTGTATGGAGGCATCGGTCAATGTCAGGCACCACTTCCTTATGCTCCCTTCGAATGTGAGAATGAACAACCTACAAGCAACATCCTTACATTGGATGTTGTGCTCTGTGCCGAATTCAAGAAAGCGAACAATATGCTCAACCAAGGTTGTCTCATCCTCTCCATTGAATTCAAGGGTTAACAAGTCATCTACAATGCTCACTGGCACTTGCAGACTTATGTCTCTGGAAAAACATGTCAGGATTATGATTGTGGAAGAAGTCACTAAATGAGTGTAGAAATTCAAAACAGACTTCAAGGGCTCAACTTGTCATCTGGCCCATCTTCTAGCACGAGAAATGTTGACAGTGTTGAACCCACCAACATTCAAGGGATCTCCCCGATATGAAGTCCCAACTATACCTCACACCATTTGGAGTAGGAGTCCCAATAGTGGGTGGTAAGTGTTATGCCTTGACTGTGGAAACACGCAGAGGGAAGTATGATAACTTTGGGTAAGATTAACTGTGTGACCCTGCGTAGATTCAAGTGTGATGCATGAAAGTTCCAACACATGAAGGGAAAAGGAAGTGCACCCCTTGGAAGCCTATAATAATACGTAGCTTGAAAGGAACACATGAGAAAAATGACATCACAAGCTAATATGAAAAATAATCCACAAGTTAAAGTAATAAGTTATTACAACAACACACATTCATTAAAGAATCATGCAAATGAAAACGAAATAGTTCATAATCATATGCATAAGTTAAATAACATACATTGTCAATACAATAAGAATAGTCCTACTATATTAACAACATATGCATGAAAGCATATTGGCTATCATTTTATTATTATAAGTGAAGATTCATCTATACATGCAGCATCAATGACCACTAGCCCCAATAGTGGAACATTACAGCCAAGAACACCTTCTCCTCCAAAGAAGTACACTCTCTCCACGCTATGGAGAATTCAATGATCTTCACAACACTCCCAAGCTCTTTCTAATTCTAAGCCTAGCCAAAATCGTGGCTCCCAAAATCCCTTTACATGAGTTATGAGGTTCTATTTATAAGAAGAGGGGGTGACTCTTCAACTCCCCTTTGTGACCTTTGGACTACACTAATGACTCTTCAAATTTACAAGAATGACACATTACATTACATAATGAATCTTCATATTCAAATATCGGAACTTGGAATTTCACTTAAAACATAATTACAAATAATATTACATTCTACACTCATACCCATATGGGACAAAATAGGGTAGAGACAACTCGACAGCCTAACAAGACAAGACACTACGATGCTTGAGTTTGGGAACAGTCTAGCTCAACAACTTCCACTTGATGCTTCTTAGTCATATATCTATGCCAAGCTCGGTATTGTGTGATGACATATCCAAACTGCATGATGGTGTCATGCTAGAAGCAAACTCTAGCCTCCATCGCATCTGGCTACAATGATTTGGAACTAGTCTTAAATTCGTTCTCGAGTAGGAGAAACATGGTTTTGATATGGACAGGACCACCGATGTAGTTCTACATGTTTTGTCTGTTCTAAGTCCTCCTTGGTGGCAACCTGTCTTAGCTACTCCAAGTACTCTTCAATCTCCTACTAACATGGTATTTGTGTTCAGCTTTAGTGAGTGAGATGACTGATGGGATCTTGTGGGTTCTCACCATGAAATCCAAATTGTTGTACAACCATACATGTGAGGCATGAATGTTTCCAATGAATGAGGCGAGATGCTTGTTGTTTTGAATCAACATTCAAATTATTTATTTCTCCTGCTCTGCCTGCAGCTCATCTTCTTTAACAAAATAAGTGGTGCCCCTTTCTATCACATTTTTCATTCTTGCACGATGGTGAGAAAAATTTGCACATTCCTAAGAATCTTGAAAAAATCCCTGCTATGTTTCTGCAAGCTATGCAAGAGGAAAACTTCCTTATGTACGGTTATGAGCTCCTCATAGAGGTCCTGCATGGTCTCTCCAAGATTTGATACTTCACCAAGTATCTTTTCTTTCATTTCCCCAAGTAGACCTGTGCAGATATGGCATTTTGTGTTGCTGCACAGAGTTGTTATATCTCTTGTCAAGCAACTTGTAAGTTTTCTACCAATTTCTTATTCTCAGTCATCAAATACTAAGTGTTTGATCTTGTCACACTCACGAAGGCCAATTTTCCTTCGACAATGGCATTTGGATTCCTTCTAGTGTCTGCCACTATCACCATTTTTCTAATGAATGTAGGTGATACATGACCATCTAGAAAATGGTTTCTTCATGCTTGTACAATCCTCTTCTAAAGTTCTTTATATTACAGATTGTACACATTCTTTACTAAATCATCATCAAGAGGAACTATGTCCCCTTCCTTGCTCAGGGCTAACTCTGCAGCTGGAGGTGGTGGAAACTGAATGGTGACCTATGGTTCTGGTTCCAACTCCATGTCCAAAACTTTAATCAAGTCTTCAATTTGTTGAGCAAGCTCCCAATCCTGCATCTATTCGCTCGCCCCCTCTACTGTTGGTTAGTTCTGTCCTTTCTCTTCAACTTGAATCAATTTTGTTTCTCCTAACATTGCATCTTGCCTATATTATTCTTCCTACTTATGCTTCTCCTCCTGTTCTTTCCTCCTTCTTTCCCATTATTCCCTCAGTTATTGCTCTAATTTTTGTGCCCTCAATTCTACTTCCTATAAGCTCTGTTTTTCTCTCTTCCTTTGCTCTGCTCTCTGTCTCCTTTGCTTCCTCTACCAAAGATGCTTGCATAAGGATTGAATCCGCTTTCACTATGTAGATTTGTTTACCCTCTATTTTATTAGCAACCTTTCTCTTTCCCTAATCTTGCACTGGATTGATGCCTTCTTTTATTACTGCTGGACTTGTTTCCATGTTAGTGTTGACTCCTTTTCTATAAATAGTCGAGTGTCTACATATTGGAAAGTTAACTATTGTTTGCTCAACTACTTCCCCAGTACTTATTTAAGTGGTATCTCTTGAAGAAACTCTCTTTGGTGCCAAGGTAACATTGACTATTAGAGAGAATTGCTTCACAAGTGTGGTACCTATGGGACAAAAAGGACACTCATGGCAAGCAAACATTAGCTTCAACAAATCAACTTTCAAGGTATGATCACACAGCAAACCGAGCATCTGTTGGGAAACATTGCACAATTTTCATTGGAAGGAGGGACTGGCCCGTTGTAGGAACTACACATTGTGTAGACCCAGCAACTAAGGATGAAGCTTAAGGCTTGGGACTACACAATGCGCAGTCCCAGCCTAGGCAAAGACTTGCAGAGACTGCACATTACACAGTCTTAGTGGCCAAGGTGACAAACTGACCCATGGAACTGCACAATGAACAATTGGTTCAACCTGTACTGCACATTGCGCAGTTCCATAGGCCAAGGTCTCAACTTGAGCCTTAGGATTGTGTAGTGCCTAGATGGGCAAAGTGAAAACTGACCAAAGAAAGTGCAAATCTACCCAAGGGAAGTGTGGAAAATGAGCAAATCTAAGTAATGGTATGAGCTAGAGTGCATATCTAACTAATTGTGAATGAGTCATGATAGATCATGTGCAGAAACTAAATGAACAGGAATAAAATAAAATTGGTGAGAAGAGTCATTGCAATGGAAACCATCGGTGAAAAAACAAAGAAACCGATGTGACACTTGTGAAAGGAAAATGATAACTTGCAAACATACTTCTACAAGATAAATCAAGTTGAAATGACAAAAACCATGAAGATAAATAATTAAATTAACACTCACATGACTAAAACGACAACAAGTGATAGAAAAGGCGATAAAAGAAAAACTCACCTGGAAAAGTGACGATAACTCCACCAAAGGTTCCTTGATCTCTTCGGGAATGTTATAGCTTCAATATCAAATGTGAAAATGAACTCTAGAGGTGTCGATTGACTAGGTTTGATCAAATGAGGTTTTATGATGTGCATGCCTAAAATCAAGGAAAAAGTGACACTTGGCGGAAACTTCTAAAAAATAGAAATGTGTCATCTTCAGGAAACTAATAATAGATCCCTACTTCTTAGCGATTTTGTTTTCCCTTTTTTATTTCTTTTCTTTGGTTGGGGGGGGGGGAAGACTTTCCATGCACATTGTTGGGAAAGATTGTGCAGTTCTAGGGAATTGGGCAACTTTCCAACTCAATATGCACTACGTAGTTTCTGAGCTTAGTGAGGGTTTATGCAGTTTTTGGGCTCAGTGATGGGCTACCTTCCATGACTACATAGTTTATGAGCTCAAGATTGACTTCTAGCCATGACTGCACAATTCCTATCATTAAGGTTGCTTTCCCTTAAGGATTTTGCAGTTTCTAGAGGCAAGCCCAGAATTGTTGTGAGACCAAGTTGGGAGACCAGCGTGGGACTTAGAAAAATAAGCCAAGTGAGAAAAAAAGTAAGCACAAGCACAAATGAAAAATGTAAGTCTTAGTCAAAGCATGAATACCTAGATTAGTGCAAGATGAGCTTCGGTGAATAAGAAGGAAGGCTCCAAAATCGAAGCATAGGAAAAATTTTGGAGGGTGATTGTAGCCGCTACAACATGTTGATAGAACATATAAAACTACAAATGATGTGGGTGACTATGGAACTCTTTTGAATGCATAAAATAACCATTGCAATCGAGATGTATTGATATGGTTGTTTACAGTGTTGGGAACTCTAAAATAAAATATATAAATGAAGCTCCCATTAAAGATTTGCATGTGAAAATTAACAAATCTATTAGGGATTATAAACATTCTACATGTTTCTCTTCACTTGATGAAGTAATGCACATGCAAAGGCCATGTTGGACTTCCCATGTTTGTTGTTCTCCTCAGTTCTCTTGGTTGTTTTGTTCATTCACTATGGGGGTTCTTCTTATATTGAAACCAAATATGGCCTAACAGGGTTGTCCAAAGCTCTTGGACTTGAAAAAATTCCTTATAATAATAAAGTGACCATTTCTTACCCTAGGTTTGTGGAGACTCCCATGCTCGATGAGAGTAAGAAATTTAGATTTGTCAACAATAAGGTTAAGACTATAATATGTGAAGACTTCCCTTTCCAATTTAGCTTGTTTTTGCATCAATATTTATTTGATGAAGAACTTTAATTGTTGGTGATACAGGGAGTATTTATTCATGTTTCGTGCGGAAGAGTGTTTTCCAGCAATGCATGGAAGAATCACAATTGTATGTCACTATAGAATATCCGTTTACACATGATACAAAATTTGATTCATGGTATGTATCGTGATAGAAAACGCTTTTGGAGTGATATACAAGTCTTGTATTATTAAAGGAGGTTGATCCTAGTGTGAAATAGGTCCCTTGATAGAAGGAAATCCTACCTTTTAGGAAATAAGATTAATCACCATTTGAGATGAAGTAAAATATTTAGGTGAGAAGTGAGAGGGATAAATGTAATGTGGAAACCAAATAATTACATTGACTAAGGAGTATCAAGTAAAAACAAAAACCCCCAATTAAGTGTGAATGATGGTAAAAACTTAATATACCCCATCCCTTGAAATTCACCAATGGGGGATTAGGTATATTACACCAAGATTTATCTAGTAATCAGCTAATCAATATTTGTAGTTCTCAAGTTCTAATAATTAGTAATGGTATAATTAAATGGTCGGGGGTTATCCTTGAACTTGTAGGGAAGATACTTCAAGAGAAAAGGAAAAAAAGGTTCAAGATTACTCTCTTACATGTCTATATCAAGAAATAGAGAAAACTTTGTTGGACACAAGCACAAAATTCACTACTTCTAAAAAAATTAAGAAACATTCAAAAATAATCAACCATTTTCTCTCTAACCAATTCATAGAAACTTAGGATCATTGTTTTTTTAAGCCAAATTCAAAGAAATCATTTGGTTCTAGTCATTTCTTATGCTCTTCAAGGAAAGGAAATAAAAAATATTTCTCCAAGTTTTGCAAACCTTTCATGGCAAGAGTTTCATTGGGATGATAAGTATCCTAAAAAAAATCAAAGAAAGGTATCAATATATTAGTATCAATTTCATCATACATTGATCCATGATACTTTAACCCTTGTTCTAATTTTGACTCAGAAGTTGTATATTTTGCTGATTATTTTGATTTTGGTTGTTCTAATGAACCATTGTCTCTTGAAAATTCCACCTAAGATTTTGATATAGACATTTAATTTTTATGTATCAACATGCTAACATGGTCTTTTGATGAATTTTCCTCTAAAATTTCTGAACTTTGCTGAAAATTATCCAAGACACTTGTGTTGGCATTATGTTTCTGGTATGGTTATATGTTACAGATGTTGTACTTGATGGCAACACCCATGGCATGGCTCTCAATATGATGAGAATTAAGAAGTACGCAGGAGAAAAGTTCACGGAATTTTATGCAGAGAAAAGTTTATAAAAGTTTATTTCATGTGGAAAAAGTTCACATAATTTTATGCAGAGAAAAGTTTATTTCATGTGGGAAAACTTACCATTGGTCCATGGTAGTTAGTCCTTGGAATTTGAACCTATGGTTTTTGGACCATGGCATCTCGACAGACGTGTTGATCCCTAGTATTGAGTTGATGGATTGGTTTTTTATGGTTTTGGCCCATGGTATTG
>APFE031387121.1:17565-42752 GCA_000404065.3 Pinus taeda
TCAAAAGCTCGATCTATATGAAAGTGAAGTGGAAAGAGAATCTGTGAAGGGTGATCTCTCGAGCGCTGCAGCTGCGGAAGTGAGGAGGCACCACAAGAGACGCAGCAGGAGGCGCCGCAGGAGACGCCGCATGAGGCACCGCAGGAGACGCCGCAGGAGGTGCCACAGGAGACGCCACAGGAGGCGCCGCAGGAGACGCCGCAGGAGGCGCCGCAGGAGACGCCGCAGGAGGCGCCACAGGAGACGCCGCAGAAGGCGCCACAGGAGACGCCACAGAAGGCGCCGCAGGAGACGTCGCAGGAGATGCCACAGAAAGCGCCACAAGTGACGCCACAGAAGGTGTTCTGGGTTTAGTTTTCTGTTATTGTGGATCTGGTTATCTGGGTGACTTACTGGTACTTGATGATCATTTGATGTTTATGGATCCAGTTTGAAAATTTATGAAAAGTGGTCCTTGAAAGAAAAGAAGTAGGTGGTTGTAGCTCCCTTCCAGGAGAGACTGGAAAACGAGAGAGAGTGTAGCTCTCTGCAGGTTGCAGCCTGCGTACTGGTAAAGGACTGCACCAGTACAAGACCATTGTAAAAGGAGTTTCTAATTTGAAAGAAGATAGAGACATATTGCAGCAGGTGGTTTTCACCCACATTGGGTTTCCACCTTATATCTGGTTTTCTTTGATGTGACTGTCTGTTTTTCTTGTTCATGCTCATTGTTTTATGGTACTGATATGCAAAAATAATTCAAAGTATAAATAAGGAAGAATTGTTAAAATGACTAGATAATACTGATTCACCCCCCCTCTCAGTATTATTTTCAACAACTTGTTTGGAATATACATAAACAAAGATCTCTTTCTACTTAGATTGACCATATTTCTTCCTAGTGCCCTTATCAAACCATGGTGTATCTCTTGTATTGTTTGCCTATCACTATTACTTCCCCCTACACAAACTATGCTTTCTTCTTCTAGTTGTTATAAAACTAGCTCACAAAAAGATAGAAAAGATGGATCAGCGACTTAAAAATCAGCCTCTTCGAGGGGGCAACCTCCTTTACATTACACAAATGAACAATTCTTAGATGATACAAATGAAAAGACCTCCTTTCTATATATAGGAGTCTAAGGGGTCCTAATACAATCAAAGCCTACATAATGATAATATTTTAGGGGCACAACAATAACAATAGTGGGTTTCTATGGGGCATAATAATAACAACATGGGGGCTATATGACCACAATAAAACAATAAGGGGTTACACTAGTATTATAGGGACCTAACATGCCCCTCTCCTTCAAAAAGTTTTTCCTCAACACTTGAGTAGTTTTGGATGCTTTGTATAAAGTTATCTTCCTCCCATGTGGAATCCTCAGTGGGTAAGATCTTCCACTTGATGAGATATTCTGAAATTGATCAATTCCATAGCTATCGAGTTCTTGTTTTTGTGGCTGCTTCAAGTTCCAATATGATTTTTCCTTCCTCATCAATTTATGGCCATATTGTTTGAACTAGGATCTTCTCACCTATAACCTTCTTTAAGCATGAAACATGGAACACTAGGTGCACTCGGGAACATGCAGGAAGCTCCAATTTGTATGCCATAGTACCAATATTTTGTAACACCTTGTACGGGCCATAATACTTTGGTGATAATTTATTATCCTTCTTATTGTTTGAGGGACATTTTTTTGTATGGTTGTAGTCGTAGAAATACCCAGTCACCTACATCAAAACTTATTTTTGTTGTGATGTTGATCTGATTGTTGTTTCATTCTATTATGCGTAAAAGTGAGGTTATCCTTTAAGAGTTTGAGAACCTGTTGGTGATGCTCAATGTGATCCTCCACTACTTGAACCTTAGAATTTTCTTTTAAAGATGATGTGATGGATGGTGGATGATATCCATAAAGTGCCATAAATGGGGTAATATTTGCTGCAGTATGGAAGGAAGGGTTATACCACCATTCAGCTAGATGGAACCACTTGACCCATTGTGTTTGTTTATTATATAAAGCAATGAATATATCCTTCCAAACATTTGTTCACTATCGTAGTTTTCCCATCAAATTCAGGATGGTAAGATGTGCTATGAGCTAACTGAGTACCCAAATATTCCACCTCTTGTACTCCAAAGAAACAATTGGAGATTTTGCATATAATTGTTTCTCCTCCAGTAGTTTAAGCACCATGTCAACATGTTGAGCATGATCCTTCCAATACTTGATGTAGATTAATATATCATCAACAAATACTAACACAAATTTTCTAAGTAAGGTTTGAAAATGGAATTCATCAAACCTTGAAATGTAGAAGGTGCATTGGGAAGACCAAAAGGAATGACCAAAAATTCATAATGACCCTCATGAGTTCCAAATGTTGTTTTTGGAATGAAGACTTATTCTGATTTGATGATATCCTGAACAAAGATCTGACTTGGTGAAGTAAATTTCTCCATATAATTCATCCAATAATTAATCAATGACAAGAATGGGAAATTTATCTTTAATAGTAAGCTTATTGAGCTCCCTATAATCTGGACACATGCAACATGATCCATCCTTCTTGTGTACCAATACCAATGGAGTAGAGAAAGAACTTTGACTAGGTTGAAGTATAGCAACCTCTAGCATTTCTACAACCGTACGTTCAATTTCACTCTTTTGGGCATATAGATATCTGTAAGGCCTGATGTTTGGGGGAACACTTCCTAGAATCAAATGAATAGCATGATCATTATCATGAATAGGTGGGAGGCCTTTGGGAGTCTCAAATACCTTGGAATGATTGTCCAAAACTTTTTGGAGATCTTGAGAAATAGATGATTTTGATGTGGGTACCTCTAATGAACATAATTGTGAAATTTCACCCCGTTGTTATTTATTTAGAATCTTTGTCATGATGTTAGAGATTATTATCTTTCTTGGTTTCCTTGTGATACCCTTAATTCAACATCCTTTCCTTCCAAAAAAAAAATCAAGAGAAGTTCTTCAAAATCAAAAGCTATCATACCCAAAGATTGTATCTATTGAACTCCTAGTACAATTTCCACACCACCCATTCGAATGCAAAGCATCAGATTATTCAAGAGATATTCTCCCATGGATAGCTTGATATCACGACACTTTCCAGAGAAATTTATGGTTCCTCCATTTGCAACCATTACTTGACACTTTGGTGCTGGATATAGGAAGCAATTCAATTCCTTAGCTATCGTACAGTGAATAAAATTATGGGTACTACTCGAATCAATCAACATTGTTACCTTTTTCTTCTTGATATGCCCTTCTATATTGAGAGTTTGAGGAGTGTAATTCCTGTCAATGCATTACAAGATATGGTTAGATTCATTTCTTCTTTCTCTGGGATTCATTCCTGGTGTATATCCTCCTATTTTTATGTTTATTTTTCTTTTTCTTACTCCTCTTCCCCATCTATGTAAATTAATTTCTTCTCAGCACACTTATGACCTTTAATGTATTTTCTATCACAATTGTAACAAAAACCTTTTTCTCTTTTTTCTTCCAATTGTTGTGGTCTCAACCTTGTTGGTGTTGAAAGTCTAGGAGCAACAATACTTCCGTCTTTATAGTTATGAGTGGTAGGCTTCCTTGTTGCCATAATTTTGCTTTCAATTTTTCTTGCCAACCTGTATGCCTTCTCTAATGAATCATGTTCCCAAAGGCAAACCTCATGTTGAATGTTATCCTTTAAATTCCCTATTAAGACATCAATCCTCCGCTTCTCTAGAATATCATTTAACCTTATATTAAATTTTTGATAGTCCTCAATGTGCTCTTCCGTTGAACACTTTTGTTTGAGATTTATCAATTAGCTAAAGAAGGTGTTGCTCTTTGTATCCTCATAATGTGCTATCATTTTCTTCGTGAAAATTGACTAGGTGACAAGTGGTTTACAATAACAAATCCCTTTATGCCATAAAAACTGATTCAATTCTAAATATAAAGATGCAATACGTACCTTTTGTAACAATTGCACATCATGTAGCTCAAAATATATCTCCATCTGTAGTATTCATGTTATGGGATCATTGCCATCAAAATTCCTCATAATGATCTTTGGAATATGGTGGGTCTTCAATCCAATGTTAGATTCTATGAAATCATTATTAACATTTATTTTTTTCTCATCATGAGTTTCTTCTACTACCTTTTCGTCATTAGGAGACCTTTCTTGTAGCAGCTTTGTCCCACCTTCCTTCAAACCTTCCATGTATTTCTTCAAATATTCCATGTCTTTCTTAAAATCTACTTCCCTACCATTGATATTATCTTCCATGGCAGATATAAAACTATTTATCTTAGTTTTTATCACATTCTTCAAATCATTGATCAAATTTTGCTTACTAGGTGTTTTTATTTTTTTATTCAAGACATTCTTTTTATTGCTTTTAGTGGCTCAACCTTGAATCTGTTTTATCTCTAAAATTTTAGATAACTAAGGTCTAAACATATGTACTGAAGTATCCCTTTGTGTCCTCTTTCCAATTCCATGAGTCTAATAAAAATTGGATTCTCCAAGAAAGTGTTATGCCCAAGCTCCCAAGATCCCCTGATTATATACTTTTTTAGTGGAGCAAACTTTTACGAAGTTCCACATGTCACTGTTTCAACCTTCGGATCTGAAAACTACACAGAAAATTAAAGTTCATCCTCTTTCTACAACTTCTTACGAAATTTTAATCTAATACTCAGAGAGAAAGTTATGACGATTTTACCAAGGTCACATGTTTGGGATGTAATTTGGGAGCCTGCAGAAACCCTAAATGTCTTGGAGTGTATCTCTAAAACTATAGCGAAACAAGATCTAAACTTCAGGCCCGAGCTTCACTAAGATTTTAGATCAAATGGGTTTTAATTTCAAATTTTGAACCTTCGTAGAAGAAAAATTATAGCAAAAATTCCACGATGACATGTTTGTGATGGAATTCTAGAGCTTGACAAAACCCTAACTTTCTCAAATCATATCTCCCAAAATATAGTGAGACAAGACCCAAAATTCAGGCCCGAGGTTCAAAAATTGTTCTGCTCAAATGGGTTTTCACGGTATCTTCCAAAACTTTGTAGAGAAAAAGTTATAGCAAAAATTCTACGATGACCTGTTTGGAGCAAAAAAACCCTAGAATCCAAAGCTCTGATACCAAATGTTATGAAACCAGCTCACAAAAAGATTGAAAAAATAGATCAACGACTTACAAATCAACCTCTTCGAGGGGGAAACCTCCTTTAAATTATACAAATGAACAATTCTTGGATGATACAAATGAAAATACCTCCTTTCTATATATAGGAGTCTAAGGGGTCTCAATACAATCAGAGCCTACATAACAATAATATTGTAGGGTCACAACAATAGCAATAGTGGGCTTCTATGGGGCATAATAATAAAAAAAATTAGGGACTATATGAGCACAATAATGCAATAAGGGGGTTGAACTAATAACAATAAGGGGTTACACTAGTAGTATAGGGACCTAACAATTGCCCTTTCATTCCCAAATAACCAAATATTCCTCTAAAGGGTAGAGGCTAAAACATGGAAATTAACACAATAGTAGAAGCAAGAAAATAAAACACCAAATAAATTGTTTGCAACAAAACATAAAAGGGAAGAGGTCTACATTAAGAAGGTTTACAGAAAGGCTCAATTTGGTTTTAGCCTTAGTAAAATTGAGTCAATCGAATTTCCACATTAGCAGTACAACTTAGAGGTTGTTAACTATTGTGACATGCCTCTTTTCACACAATTAGCTTAGAAAATTCGAGTTAGGGGCTTGGAGTTCAATCAGACATGTGTTGATTGCTAAATTTTAGCAATCTAGTTTAGTTATTTTCAATTGTATTCAGATAACTGGCCTCTAACTATTGAGGGAGTTATTTTAAGGTTAGTTGAGCAGTGGAACAATAGTCTAAATCAAAGATTTGTCAGTTACTTGATCAATCAGCCCAAAATATCTCATGCATGCATGGAATTCGAATTTGTCAGCTGAGGTGGAGGAGACAACGGAAATGTAACATGAGTTGTATATTAGTTGAGTGTACAATTGTTGCATGCAGTAAGGAGATCAATTCCTTGGGAATTGTGCAAGGAAATATGCACTTCCCTATTATTTAGGAGATCGAATTCAGATTTATGCAAATAAATAACATACTAGAGGAGTATAAAATTGGCTAAGTGTTGGCTAGAGGCTCTCATTCAGTAGAGAGATTAGTTACTCTTTTGCAGGTTATGCTCAGAGTTGGAGGAAGAAATTGTAATAGTTTCTCTATTCAACTGATTAATGCAAAGAGGCTTGAGGGGTTTTTTCCAATTCGGTCTCCATAGAAATCATTGTGTACTTGTGGTTTTGTTTGTTGCATGTCTATGCATGTTGCTCTAAATTGTGATTTCTATTTCGCAGATTAGTAGAGCAGAATTGTGTCTCTTGTTTTAAATTTGAAATATTGAGAAGTTGCAATTTCTATCAAATTCCTACATGGTATCAAAGCCCTGAAATCATATTAGAACCAGTATTTCGAACTTGTCCCTTAGGAATTCCAAATTTGAAGCTTCAGTGCAACAGTTTTTTCTTCAAATTCGGGAGAATGTCTTTCAACGAAATGAGATTGGAGTATGCCCTAGAGGGTAGCTCAAATTTCATAGCTTGGAAGGATCAAATGGGAGTAGTGCTTGATGATGATGGTGTGTTAGAATATGTTAAAACTTACATTGCAAGACCCCAGCATTCTGATGCGTATAAATTATCCCAATGGAAGGAGGATGTTGTAAAGTCTAGTAGAATTATTCTAAAAGGTGTGAGAGACCATGTGGTCTCAAATCTCCATGGAAAATAAACACCATATTCTATGTGGAAGAAACTGACTGAGCTATTCGAAAATAGCAGTGACCATAAAAAATTGGCCTTGAAAGACAAACTTTGAAACATAAGAATGCATAAATATGATACTATTCCACAATATATCTCCATATTTACACAAGTTTGAGATGAGCTTGGCGGGGTTGGGGTGAATGTTGCTGAAGATAACTTAGCAAGACTAACTCTTCTAGGCCTTCCAAAATCCTGGCACTACTACCAAGACTATATGAATGGAAGGGAAAAATTACTGAATAGGAAAATCTTGTGGTATGATTTGGTTCAAGAAGGGTTCAGGAGAAAAACCAAAGATGGAACATCATCAAGAGTTAGGGATGAAGAGAATTTTTCCTTGGTTGGGAAGGGAAAGAAGGGAAAGGAAAAGAAGACCTAAAGAAAACCTGAATTCAACCAAAATAATGGAAACAAGAATGACTTGAGCAAGCTAAAATGGTTCCATTGCAACTAATACAGGCACTATGAAACAAAATGTTTGCACAATAAGTCTAACAAGAAGCCTTCAAGAGGAGCAGGACGTGAAGAACTAGCTTCAAAATTTGAATTAGACTTCACCCTAATAGCATGCATGGTTAACACTGTGTTGTGGCCACAGCCACCACCCTATTAAAACATGCTCTGGTAGAAAATTTGAATGGGTCCCTTAGAAGTTTAATCTTTCACTTCTCTGAATGATCTATTTTTATCTCAAGGATTTTAACTCTGTGCTGAGTCAAAGCTTCAATTCTTAATGGTCAAGATCCCCCTTGAATAAATCTATGTTGCATGATTCATTCATAACCCAGTCTAGCTCTTCATTCATATCCTTCATCGGGACTCTTTCAATCCTCATAAACCTTCATGGTGCCCTATGCCCACACATATAACCACCCCCACTCTTTACCCCTCAAAACCTTCCATCACACCTTTATTCCTATTATAACTCTTTTATAATAGAAATGCTTTGCAAAGCACGCATGACTTAACATCTCTACACATCCTCGTTGCATACCTTTATTGTATATCACAGGTCACATTGATTAAGGACAAGGCCTATCTCTCATGAATAAATGTTTCGATCAAGCCTCTAATTGCAAATCATAATCGCACTTTGCTAAGACCCAAATCCCAAGCCTCAATGTTCCGCGAATGGTAGACCTGCTGGGATTATTAAGCACAACACATTTTATTTCGGGTCTGGAGCCCATCGCAAATCGCAATTGGCAGAACTCTACAGTCATACATAAGGCACAATGCAAAAAATGGACCCACCAGGACTATCAAGCATAATACATATATTTTCGGGTTTTCTTCCCCAATCGCCTACCGCAATCGGCGAATCCCAAGGTTTATATATAAGGCGCACCGCGATATACTAGACCCGCCGAAACTATTAAACGCAGTATATATATTTTCGGGTCCGGCCTATCACATATCTCAATCAGCAGAGCCCAAGACTTATACATAAGGCGCAATGCAATTAGCAAACCCGAAAATAACTATAGACCTGGGTGCATAATATTTGAAGTCTGACCGCAAGTTTTCCCGTGTTTTCCCATGTCTTCCGATAAAATGTTATGGCCCAAGTTTTCATAGGAAAATCCAATAGGGGTTATGTTGCATGTGATTGCCCGCTGCGATGTGCAATAGCGACTCGATCGCATCACAACTTGGGTTGAACCAGGGGCCGATTCTTTCACACTCACTCCTTTTGATTTCAATATGCCTTATCATTTTATAACGTTTTAATGAGGGCGAGACTTTTTCTTAATCATTTCTATAATATGTTTCATAATCATAAATCTAATGTTAATTATCTATGCAAGGGAGGACTAAAAGACACATGAGCGGATCCGAAGAGTTCATATATGTGGGCATTTTCTAGTTAAATATCTAGCCTTATGCATTCTCAGTCGAGTTTCCATACGTTGCCTGTGTATTCCAAAAGTGAAGTTGTCACGGGTTTCATCATGAAGAGACAACACATAGTCATTCTCCTTTCCATCGACATTCGCTCATTCCCCCCCATGAAGTAGAACAGTCTAGCAAATGTAACCTCGACGTGTCAGCGGTTACACCAACTGTTCTGCGTCTGTATAGTTTGATTTGTATATTGAAAAGAGAAGGGAGGTGAAAAGTTAGGGGAAGACTGAGGGTCAGTTCCTTCTACATAAGTATTACCTCCGAAGATGAGGGGAGGACTTTTTTTGGGCTGAACAAATATTGATTTATTGTGCTAATAAAGATGATCGTTTGGTCGAGAAAGAGCCTTTTTTAGATTTATTTTCCTCTTCTTTCATGTGTTTGGAATCAGGGCGTTGTTGCTGGCATAAATATAAATATGTTTTGTTTTTATGCATATTGATAATAGACAGTTCATGACTAGTCTTGGTTATTCAAATATAATTTGTTACCATGGTTAATTCATGAAATGTTGCTAATTTTAAACCTGTTAAACATCAGTTGCAAGTTTTATTTGTATGGGAAGGAATGTGAATTCTTGTATGAGTAATTAGATTGCAATTAAGATTTAATACATCCTTGTTCATCTGTGAATTAGTAATTGGTTCATTTGGACTTAGAATCCATATATGATGTTTAACCTCTTTTGTTATGCTCCTGCAGGATAGATTAGAATAGTTAGGACTAGCATAAGTAGTTAGAACTAGTGTAGATAAGATTTGATATGTATAGGTTAGCTATTTCTTTTGTTTATTTAATTGAAGTCTTCCTCCAAGAAGCAATCTTTCAACACTTATAACAGTTTACGGGATCCTTTAAAACCTGTTGGAACTAGCCACTCCAAATGACAGTAGATCTAACTGGGGTCTACGATCAAGTTAGTTCCCTGTCCCAGCGAACATTCGTTGTGTCAACAAATTAGCGCTAGAAGGAGGGCCTAAACTGCCATCCACAGCTTTACAGGATTTCATTTGTAAATTTCGCGCATGGATTCAAAAAGATTAATGCATGGATCATAAAGGTCGAAAAGATCCTTCCTCCCATTTGGAAAAGCATCATTTCAAAGAAACAGGGATCCCTCTAAGTCCCGTGTTTGGGTAACCCAAGGAAGAGAGACTATGGGAGTACCCTATCACTCAGGAACAACTAGTCAGAGTACTTACTCGTGCTTACGCTCGTTCCCTATGACAGCTCCCCATCTTTCAGCCTTTACCTCTGACAGCTAAAAGAAAGCCAAGGAGTTATCACATAAATGAAGAGACAGTTGTAGCCCCTTCTCTTGAAAATATTGTGCTACAGTCTTTGCAAAGTATCAACACTCCTTGGGAAGAAATTCCTGAGTATCCCCCTTCTAAATGTAATCCCTGACCTGATATGGAAAATCCTAATGAAGAACACCCAAGGGAAACCTCCCTAGCCATAATATGGCTAACATTCCCCCTCTAGGTGGGAATCCACCTCTACCGCCCCCTCCAGGTGGTAATCTGCTTCTACCGCCTCCTCTGGGTGGGAATCAATCCCCACCTCCTCCGGGAGCACTCCTTCCCTGGCTTGCACACGATTCCATAGCAGTACCTAGGCAGCAGCATGCCTTACCCAAGAACGCAGAAATAGTATTGGCTAAATTCAGCGCTAAGTGGGGAGACACTGCTGATAACCATATTCACTCTTTCTCCCTAGCCATGCGCATGTTGGGGGTAGCCGATGAGGATGTGGT
This sequence comes from Pinus taeda, assembly GCA_000404065.3. Lineage (NCBI taxonomy): Eukaryota > Viridiplantae > Streptophyta > Pinopsida > Pinales > Pinaceae > Pinus > Pinus taeda. Next base: position 28,110 of record APFE031387121.1, read on the forward strand.
ATGTCACTTGTTCCCTTTTACTTTGATTAGTGTGGCCTCCACATGGTACTTTAGCTTGAGAATAGGATCGATCACCTCATGGGGTGCCTTTCAACAGGCCTTCTTAGACAAGTTTGGTGATGACAAAACACCGACGGCCTTAGTTTTAGAACTATCCCGTTTAAAAATGGAAGCAAAAGAAAAGGTCAAGTATTTTAACATTCGGTTCAACACTTTGTTCAACAGAATCATGGCTAACACTAGACCTACTGATGAGGTGCTCATGGAATTCTACATCACTGCTCTCCCTGTCCCTACTGCGATGTGGGTCAAGGGAAGTAACACACAAACCTTACAAGGTGTTATCGATGAAGCAATAGAATTCGAGAATGAAATGATCAGTCTCACAACATGTCATCATACAATTGAAGGAAAGAAAGCCTTTCAATCATCCAAGAAGAATAATGGCAGTGATAATAAAGTGTTGAGGTCAAAGAAAGGGACACCACAGATGTGGAAGATTTGCATTAGATCATTAAGAAATTGATGAACACAGTCATCAATATGAAAAGGAATTCTGGATAGAGTATAAGTGGGAATGGAGGAGATTATAACAATAGAAAACCCTTCAAACATTTCTATCGTAAGAAGACAGAAGGTGATCATGGTCAACTTGCGTTGCATGCTCCACCCAATGAATGGAATTTAAATATGGAAGAGTTGACTCTTATCAGATTGCTCCTTAAAAAAGAAGAACCTATAGTGGAGCTAGAGCCAGAACAAGAAAATAAGGAAGAATACAAGTAGAAGAGCCCTTGGATGAAGAATCCCAAATCAATGTACTATGGGATTTTGGTGGACTACGAGCAGGCGATATGGACAACCTCTCAAATCTGGCTATTAATTCTTCAATATCAGGCCAAATTTCTCCCTTTGTTTGTATTGGCATATCAACCATTTATTGTTAAATGATAGCCTCATGGATTCTCCTCTGACCGCCCCAACCCTTGTTATCAGCGGTATTTCTCACACAGAGCCCTTATCCTCTATTGGGACAATAATTCCAAAGGAACTACAGTAATACACTATCGTTGATTTTAAACAAGTAAAAATGTGTTTATAATGCAATATACACGGTCGACGAAGGTTTTGTTCCAAAGAAACAAAATACACTATCAGCGTTTTAGAACCACTGTCGCGGCCTATAAACAATCTTTTTGTTAATTCCAAAGAATTAACACTATCGATGCCTTTAATGGCCATTCCTCCTTCCTTCTTACGATGTGATATATATATATATATATACACATACACATACACATACACATACACATACACATACACATACACATACATATACATATACATATATATATACATACACACACACACATATATACATACACTACACATATATATATATATAATATTATATATATTAATTATATATATCAGATACACATATCATTAATACATAATATATTCATACAACACATACATATATAAATATAATAATATATGTAAATATCTATATATAAATATATATATTATAAATATATATCGGAGATCACAATCATTGATCCCGCTATTCCAAGGGCTTGGCTTCCCTGCTCTAAACTTGTGACGCAATACACTTGTGGACCCGACGCCCTTTCCACCCTACTCTATAATGTTCGGGTCCGGACTATCGGGGCTTCGAGACTCGACGGTTCCAAAGGTCTCTTCCACACTCCACTTGCAATATTGCGATATCAGTTTGGATCCGATATGGGTATGAACCAAATATAATAAAGTTTTAGGTCCGGAACTATGTTTCGCCTAAGGAAATATCACAATTTCTCTGTGTAAAATAGAGTTCGCCCGCAGAACTCTATGCAATGATTTAAGAGCCTGAATTCGCCGATATGAAGGAAAAGCAATCTTAAAGGCTCAGACTAAACATTCATGGGAAAATAATACCAATTCATCCATATTCAAACCCATAAGAAGTACTTGAACTGATACACGCATATAATTATCATTTAACAAATAATTATCAATGTAGATACACATAGAGAGTTTTCTTCAAAGGATAATACTTCTGGCACCGCTCTCACTATGAGCCTCCTGTCATTTTATTTATAATCAATAGATAAAGCCTTTCTCAGCCATTATCCTTTACAAAAGCATGCTTTTACATAGAGTGATTTAAAGTGTAAAGCTTTTTTACAGCAATCCATAAGCGATGATTTAAGCATGATTTATTCTTAATTCTATTCTTATCCTAAACTAGGAACGCATGGAAATTGCTGGCTAAAGGACCCCACTCCCTTGCCTGTAGATTTCTTTGGAATTTTTGGAATATGTTTGAAGGCTTTTTCCCTCTAAGTCACATGCTCCTGCATGAGACTCCTGAGGAAAAAATTCTTCATGGGCTCCTATCCATGAGTTCATCTACAGAACTACCTAGTTTCTATAGCATGTCTTCTATAAACCAAGTAGCTTTAGCGTTCGGTTGTCCCTTCCATTTTACCAAATACTGGAAGCACTCTCATCCCCTTGTCTTCTTAAACACCTTCTTGTCCATAATTCTTTCTGGCTGCAAATTCTTTGTTGTGGGTAACTATTTTACCCAGTCAATCTCTTGGGCCTCTTGATCTTGTGTTGTATTATTTGTAGTTTCACCTTCATACTTGTACAAGTCTGCAACATTAAAAATTGGTGATATCCCAACATCAGGGGGTAACTCAATTTCATAAGCATTTGCAGAGAATTTCCTCAATGCTTTGCACGGTCCAATTTTTTTGAACTTTAATTTATTATACTCCCTCTTTGGAAACCTCTCCTTTCTGATATGTGTTAAAACCAAATCCCCAACTTTAAAGTTCACCTCTCTTCTTCTCATATCTGCTCTAGTTTTATACTTGATGTTGCTATCCTGCAGCTGCTGCTTTATTTGTTCATGTATTGCATGCATTTCTGAAGCAAAGTCTTCACCTTCTGCACTTCTCATCTCTTCTTTTCCCAAGTTTCTTAACTCATCTACTCCTCTTGGATGCATTCCATAAACAATATGGAATGGACTTTGTCTTGTACTCCTATTAGGTGATTCATTATATGCATACTCAGCTTGAGCTAACACTTGATCCCATTGCTTTGGATATTCTGCAGAAAGGCTCCTTAAAATATTGCCTAAACTCCTGTTCACCACTTCAGTCTATCCATCAATTTGTGGATGATAGGAAAAACTGAAACTTAATTTAGTTCACAGCTTTTTCCATAACGTCCTCTAGAAATTTCCAAAAAATTTGGAATCCCTGTCTAAGAAAATACTTTTGGGCAACCCATGCAATCGTACAATATCCTTAAAAAACAAATTAGCAATGTGAGAAGCATCACTAGTTTTATAACATGGAATAAAGTGTGCCATTTTTGAAAATCTATCCACTACAACAAAAATTGAATCAATACCTCTTTGAGTCTTTGGTAAGCCCAAAACAAAATCCATACTTACCATACCTCAAGGCCTATCTGAAATTGGTAATGGAATATACAAACCTATGTTTTGGCTCCTTCCCTTTGCATATTGACAGATTTTGCAAGTTCTCACATACTTCTCCACTTCATATTTCATTTTCGGCCAGAAATAAAATCTATTCAACTATTCAAAGGTCTTCTCTATGCCAAAATGTTCTGCAAGTCCTCCACTATGTTTCTCTTTAATTAAATTCTCCCTCATTGAAAAATTTGGTATGCACAACGTATTTTTCTTAAATAACAATCCATCTTGTAAGAAGTAATCCAACCATTTACTCCTATCCACCAAAACAAGATTTTTATAAGCCTCAAATGCCTCTTTAAATTATGAATCGGTCTCATATAATTCCTTAAGAAAATCAAAACCCAACACTTGGATTTGACTCTCTTGAAGCAATACATTTCTCCTACTTAATGCATTTGCAACTTTATTTGATTGGCCATTTATATGTTTCAAAAAAAATGGAAACATTGAATATATTCTACACATTTAGCATGTTTCTGGCTGAGCTTTGGCTGCTGCATTATAAACTGTAATGCATGGTTATCTGAATAAAGGATAAATTCCTTTGACATTAAATAATGCCTCTATTTCTTTAATGATTGCACAACTGCGTAGAACTCCTTATCATAAGAAGAATACTTCTTTTTAGAATCATTTAGCTTTTCACTAAAATAAGATATTGGTCTCTCTTCTTGGCTTAAAACACCTCCAATTGCTTCTCCACTGGCATCACACTTCACTTGAAAAGGTTTGTTAAAATCGGGCATAACCAAAATAGGCTTTTTAGTGATTTTCTTCTTTAACAACTGAAAATTATTCTCTACTTCAATAGTCCATCTAAATGGTTTTTTATCCTTCTTTATGGTCTCAATAATAGGTGCATTAATCTTACTAAAATTCTTGATGAATTTTCTATAAAATCTAGCAAGACCATGAAAACTCCTTACCTTAAAAACACTCTTGGGTGAAAGCCACTCCATAATTGCCTTGATCTTCTCTAAATCCATCTTCAGCCCTTCAGCAAAAATAACAAAAGCCAAGTAAACTAGCTCTTCTTTCATGAATGAATACTTCTTCAAATTCAGCAATAATTTCTCTTGTTGCAGCCTTTGGAAGACATAATTCAGATGTCTCACGTGCTCCTCCTTAGACCTGTTGTAAACTAATATATCGTCCAGATATACTATTACAAACTTACCAATGAACTCTTTAAGAACTTCATTCATGAGTCTCATAAATGTACTTGGTGCATTTGACAACCCAAAAGGCATTACTCTCCACTCATACAGTCCCTCATTTGTCTTAAAAGTGGTTTTCCACTCATCCCCTTCTCTTATTCTTATCTGATGATACCCACTTTTAAGATCTAGTTTTGAAAAATACTTTGCTCCACTCAAGAAATCTATTAAATCTTCAATTCTAGGTAATGTACATATGTACTTGATTCTGATTTTATTGATGGCTCTTGAATCTGTACACATTCTCCAACCTCCATCTTTCTTTGGACTCAACACTGTTGGTACTGCACAAGGACTCAAGCTTTCTCTAATCAACCCTTTGTCAAGCAATTCTTGTACCTACTTTCTAACTTCTTCATTTTCTGTAGGAGTCATTCTGTGAGCTACTTTGTTAGGTAGACTTCCTCCAGGAATCAAATCTATATGATGGTTGATTCTTCTAATGGGTGGTAGTTCATTAGGAAAATCATCAACAACAATATCACAATATTTCTCCAACATTTCTTGAATTTCAATGGGTAAATCAGAAACTTTAGTAGAAGTCATTATTACCTTGGGCTTGCAAATTACAACAAAATTTACCTCATTTTCTTTAATCTACTTCAAGTATTCCTTTCCTCCAAGTAACAGAGTTTTTGGATCAGTCTTCTTTCCTGGTACATCTTCTTCTTGCAGAGGCAGCAACGTATGATTGACACCATCCTTTCCAAACTTGTAGGTGTTTCTTTTCCCACAATGCATGGTTCTGTTGAAGCCCCAAAAATTGGGTCAACAACAAGGGGGATACCCACCCGGTCCGAACCTTCGTTGGCAGCTCCTTTTTTTTTTGGTATAGCGGGTTCGACTGGGGATATGGGACCAGTTTCCCAATTCAAGTGTGTGTGTGCGAAAGGTTGATATTTCTGATCTAATAGTTCCTAATTGAGATGCTCTAGTTCTAACTTTAATCTAATGACATGCAATTGTATTCTAATAAACAGAATTATCTAAGTCTATGCTAACCCGGGGTGTAATCTTTCTGTTATGCGATCTAAAATGATTTCAAATAACAATCGGTAATAAAGATCATTCAACTGTTATGAGAAAAGAATTCAATATAGATGAACCACCTCGCATAAAAAGTTAGACGAAACAGTTTGAAAAACATATTGCATAATAAGCTAATCATACATTAAGCATAAATAAATAGCTATCACCGTACAAAAGTGCCAAATGATAACTCAAGCACTCACGCATTAACATATAAACAACTGAACTTAAATATCACTTTAACACAGAAGATAGAAACAGTTAAGTACCATTTATAACTAGTTCTACTCATGAGCTTCAAGCGATAATGATTTATCTCTTCTCAGTCCAACATCCACTAAGAGTACATAAGTGCAACATCAGTAGCAGATATTGAATGCAAAAATCAATAAACCTTGTTCCATTCATTCATCAAAACCTCCTCGGAGGGTGAAAAAGTGCATGTTCTGAGGACAAGTTTTTGATAAATTTATATACCCTTCTCTAAATGCATGAGAAGGGTTTAAATACTACTAACTACATCTACAAATAACTTATTACAAAAATTTAGGATACGGTTTAAATGACCGTCCTTTCTCTAGGAAAAAATAAAGCAAAACTATTTCTAAAATTAAATCTAACATCTAACTATTTCTGTATTTACTCCTTAATGTCGCAAGCATTCACCATTTGCTTGAGAAGAGTCGGTTGGCAGACTTGAACCTTTAAATGTGCTGAAAAAACAAAATCAGCAAGAGCTGGTGCCATCTTTTCGGCAGGATTGATGATGCATTTGAGAGCCATACACTGGATGTGTAGTTTCATTGAATACTTTGAGGATATTTCTGACTATTACCACTGGTTTTCGGATTCAAGTTTTACCTTTTATCTTATCGTGCTTTTTCCGAATTTCTGGAGTTTACAGGTAGCTGAGCAATTAGAAGCTTTCCATTTCAAGAAGTTTTACTCATCTAGGCGTTAATCGTGCATTGGAAACTGCCTCTGTTTCTTGATCCGGGCTTCCTTGGTGCGATCTTCGCCTCTTCTGTGCTTTCTTTTAGCTGATGTAAAGCTCACATTTTGTGAAAATAACAATCCCCTAAGTTCTTGACCCTGATTTTTAAATTGTCTGTTTATATCCACGTTGTTCAGTACCCATTTAACCATGTCTATGTAGGGAAAATTTTGGACCTTACCGCTATCTGGTACAAGAATGAATAGGCTAAATCTGCAACTAATGCCTCAGAAAAATCATGTGAGCCCGCAGTAGCCGTAAATCCCATTACCTTAGGATTCTCTTACTCAAGTAGATTATATATGCCTTACCAGGTGGAAATACCTGTGCCTCTATTGCATGCGGTGTCTGTGTACAAGGACACCTTTTCTTTGTCTTCAGATATCTGAGCCTTTCCTTTCTTTGCCATTCCTGTATACTGCTTTATATAAACTTTTGTTCTTCGTTCCTGCAGTTTACAAGTGAGGTGAGAGTAATGATAAGAAACACTGACGAGAAAGCTTTAAATGTCGAAGACCTGCAAAAGCATATCACCTTACGTGAACTGGCTCTTTGATAAAAATGAACTCATATTTCCTTAACAACTGGCAACTACTTTATTAATTAGCATTAAAGCGCATAACCAAGTCTCGTTTTATGAAAAAAAGAGTTTCTTGAATAATGAGCTGAAATATTTTGCGATGGAGTGATTTTGCGATTTGCTTTGCAATATCGCAGATCGTTGCATCGCATTATCGCAATATCATTGTGATACCTGTCGCAAGGTTGCTTTTAGTGCTTTATCGCAAGATTGCCTGATCGCAATATCTCTTGATCACAATATCGCTTGATCGCAATATCGCATGATCGCAATATCACGTTGTTGTTTCATGTTGGTATATTTTATGCGAAATGTGATTTTGCGATATGCGACATTGCAATCGGCTTTTTGAGGTTTTCCAGCTTAAGTGTGTTTTAAGGCACGCAATGTGATATTCCTTAAGGAGTGATTTTATCTTTTCTCATCATGAAACTTAAGCCTTTTAGATTTTTCAAAGATATTTGCCTAAGTTTATGATGGGAATTTTTATTAAAAAGAAAATACAAGCACTAAATCATTTAAAAAAAAAAAATTACTAAGGGTCCCCATTTATTTAGTATTAGTAACAACACTAAATATGAAGGGGGGTTGTTGGTGGCCACAACAGGTTCCTCTGTCAGATTGTCAAGGTCTTCCAAGAAATATGTGACACACATCCATTGGCATCACATCACATACAATTTTATCTTTATACTTGCCCACCTGAAATTCCACTTCACATTGTTCATTTACTAACAGTTGATGTCCCTTCTGCAACCATGACACCTTGTAAGGTGTTGGATGTTTCATTATCTTCAGCTTCAATTTCTCCACCACTTCTATAGAGACCAAATTATCAGTGTTTCCACTATCAATGATCATCTGGCAACATTTCCCTTAGACTTTACGCATTGTCTTGAATAAAGTATTCCTTTGTGATGGTTTAGCCATCTCCTTTGTTGGCTTGAGCAGAACTTTATTAACTACCAAAGATTCTCCTCTCTCTGGTATATTTTCTTCTTCTGTCACTGTTTTTGTTGGTATTTCTCCCTCAACTTGAGCAACAATGGCATTCCTCTTATTTGTTTCTGCATTCTCTGGGCACTCAAAAGCTCTATATCCCAGTTTGTTACATTTGTAACATCTTATTTCTCTGCCTCTTCCTATGCCTCCTCTTCCTCTAGAAAAACTCCCTCTTCCTCTTGCATCATCTCCTATGGGTGTATGTTGGGTTGAGCTTCTACTAACTCCATCTTTAGGTGTTGTATATCTTCCTCTACCACCTTGACTTCCCCTTCCTTGGAAATTACCTCTCCCTCTGGCAAACTGCTTCCTCATGAGTTTTTCTTCAGCTTTCAGTGCTACCTGATAAGCTTCCTCTACTGTTTTAGGAGACATTAGACTTATTTCATCTTGAATGTCCATCCTAAGGCCATTCATATGTCTAGCCACCTTCTCATATGTATCCTGGGCTTCTCCAACTCTTATGCTTACCTTGTAGAATTCCTCTCTGTATTCTTTCACTGTCATAGACCTCTGTCTAAGACTCTACATCTATCTGAACAAGGTTTGTTGATAATTACTTAGAAAAAACTTACCTCTTAGCTTCGCTACCATCCTGCTCCAATTCTTGATTGGTTGCTTGCCAAGTCTCTTCCTTTCTGCCTACACACCATCCCACCAAAGTGTTGTATGGCCTTTTAACTTGGTGACAACAAACTTGACTTTCTTCTCATATTATGTTTCTTCATAGTCAAAGAATTTCTCCATGCCATTAATCCAGTCTATCAATTCTTCTGGATTCATTACTCCTTCATAAATTGATACCTTTTTCTTTGGCCTGGCCATGGATCTCAACACTGACTGAAAGAACCTCATCTCAGGAGTAACTACTATAGCTTCCTCCTCTGCAGCTTCAACCTCAGGTTCACTAACATCTCCATCATCTATGTTCCTTCCTGTTGTTAATGCATCAAATCTAGCTTGCATCTGTTGCACAGCTTCCATTACTTCAACATTTGCAACAGGCCATCCTCTTCCACCACATCCTCATCCTCTTACAAATCTGAAAGCCATAGTAACTTTCCTTCTCCTGCTTCTGAGATTCAATCCATTGTTTTTTGTTTGCTCTGATACCACTAGTGGTGGCATTAGTGTAGGTGATATGGACAGCCTCTCAAGTCTAGCTATTAATTCTTCAATATCAGGCCAAATTTCTCCCTTTGTATGTATTGGCGTATCAGCCATTTACTGTTAATTGACAGCCTCATGGATTCTCCTCTAACCACCCCAACCCTTGTTATCTGCGATATTTCTCACACAGAGCCCTTATCCTCTATCGGGACTATAATTCTCAAGGAGTTACAATAATACACTATCGTTGCTTTTAAACAAGTAAAAATGTGTTTATAACGCAATATACATGATCGACAGAGGTTTGTTTCCAAAGGAACAAAATACACTATCGGCGTTTTAGAACCACTATCGCAGCCTATAAACAATATTTATGTTAATTCCGAATAATAAACACTATTGGTGCCTTTAATGGCCCTTCCTCCTTCCTTCTTATGATGCAATATAATATATATATATATATTATATAGATATATATATATTATATATATATATATATATATATATATATAATATAATATATATATATATATATATATAATATTATATATATATATAATATATATATATATAATATATCTCAGAGATCACAATCAGCAATCCCGCTATTCCAAGGGCTTGGCTTCCCCACTTTGAACTTGCGATGCGATACACTTGCGGACCCGACACCCTTTCCACCCTGCTCTATAATGTTTCAGGTTCGAACTATCGAGGCTTCGGCACTCGGCGGTTCCAAAGGTCTCTTCCACACTCCACTTGTGATATTCTGATATTGGTTCGAATCTGATATGGGTATGAACCAAATCCAATAAAGTTTCAAGTCCGGAACTATGTTCCGCCTAAGATAATATCACGATTTCTCTATGTAAAACAAAGTTTGCCCGCAGAATTCTATGCAACAATTTAAGAGCCTGCACTCACCGATATGAAGGAAAAGAAATCTTAAACACTCAGACTAAACATTCATGGGAAAATAATACCAATTCATCCATATTCAAACTCAGAAGAAGCACTTGAATTGATACACACATATAATTATCAATTAATAGAGAACTATCAATGTAGATACACAGAGAGAGGTTTCTTCAAAGGATAATACTTATGGCACCACTCTCACTATGAGCCTCTCATCATTTTATTTATAATCAATAGATAAATCCTTTGTCGGCCATTATCCTTTATAAAAGCATGCTTTTACATAGAGTGATTTAAAGCGTAAAGCTTTGTTATAGCTATCCATAAGCGATGATTTTAGCATCATTTATACTTAATTCTATTCTTATCCTAAACTAGGAAAGCATGGAAATTGCTGGCTAAAGGACCCCACTCCCTTGCCTGTAGATTTTTTTTGAATTTTTGGAATATGTTTGAAGACTTTCTCCCTCTAAGTCTCATGCTCCTGCATCATATTTCTATACAAATGAGAATGATGATGATGAAGGAGGTAGTACGGCAGAAATCCTCACTAATGAAATCCACACACGAAGTAAAGGGCCACTTGGGGTGTGATGAAGCCTATAGACCAGAAAAAGAAAGATGTTCGCCCTTTGAAGGCGTCATCTCCTAAAGTTCCTATTGAGAAAGGTAGACCTGGTGGTGATTCCAAGAGTACTCCAATTTTGAACTATCCACAGAAAGATAATACATCTCTGACTACAACAAAGGCGACTCAAAATGGTAATCTCCCACCTAAGAATGGAAAAAAAGGTATGTTTACTCTGCCCTACCCTGTTTATAACATTGATTACAACATTGTGGATGATCTTAAGAAATATCGAGATAATATCACATACTTTGATTTGTTAAAGTTAGCGCAGCAAAGAGATCTCCTTTTGAAAGCTATGAATGAATGAAATTGCAAACCTCCCACCAATCCAAGTAGCCAAACCAGTAAGTCAGCATCCAAACCTATTAGTACCCCTAGTACAGCCCAAACACCATCATCCATGAAAGCCACTCTGTCAAAGATGAATCGAACCCCCCAAGATGTCAGTGCAACCATGATAGGAAGGAAATCAAAATCCATGACTCCACCTTTCCTTATCACATTTGAAATCTTCAACATGAACGTATACAATTGCTTGGTAGATTCCAGTGCCTCATCCACTATTATTCCTTACGTTTTTGCTAAAAAGACTTCATGGAATACCAGAGAAAACTAGAACTCGAATTATGCAACTAGACAGAACGAATGTAAAAGTAATTGGAGAATTGAAAGATGTCTTGATTCGGATGGCTACAAAACCACAGTACACACAAGTCATTGACATAGTGGTAGTAGACATACCCGATGCTTATGGAATGCTTCATAGTAGGGATTGGTCAGCAAAACTAAATGGATATTTCTCAACTAATTGGCCCCATCCCTTGCTGCCTCAGAAGGGAAAAGGTGATATGCTGAGAATTGATCAAGAAAGATACATGAAGTATGTGGTGATGGAACTAAACGACCCCAATGAAACTGTAATGTTTACCAACTCTATCCCTGGGAATTATAGTTTCAATGTTTGTGCCACAAAAACCTGTTTTGGAGAATTCCATGCAGAGACAATTGAAGAAACTACAATAAACACATAGTTGGAAGCCCTCCCCTGCAATCCAACTGATGAATTATCCTGTATTGCAGTAGATGATAGGACTAATTTCATAGAAAGCAATTCAATTGATGTAACATTAGATTCTATATTTTGGACAGTCTATTTTGATGGTTCTAACTGCCTTGAAGGTGCAGGTGCTAAAAGCATTCTCATTGACCCGCAAGGGAGCCAACATCTGATGGCCAGTCGGTTGGATCTTGCGTGCACCAACAACACGGCAGAATACGAAGGCTTGCTGCAGGGCCTAAAGAAAGCCATTGATATGAAGGTAAAAAATCTTAAAGTTTTTAGTGACTCGCAGATAATTGTGGACCAGGTAAGGAAAAGGATACACTGCAATTCGCCACACCTGGTAAGATATCAACATGAGGTATGGAGCTTAATTAACAGTTTTGATTCTTTTAATATCACATGCATACCTCGAGGGCAAAACCAAGATGTCGATCTTATGGCTAGTATGGCTTCAAAACTCTTACCTGACCTTATATTAAACAAGAATAAATAATATGTTGAATTAATTTTCAGACTGTTGGGTCCCTATAATACTAGTGATTACCCCATTACTATTGTAGTTGTACCCCTTATTAATATTGTTGTGCCCTTATTGTCCCCATATTGTTATTACTGTGGCCCCATAGAATTCTCTATTGTTATTTTTGTGGCTTTATATTATTATTGTTAGGTCGGCTGGGTTATATTGTGACTCCTTAGACTCTTATATATAGAAAGGAGGTTTGTTCATTTGAATCATCAAAGAATTTTTCATTTATGTAATGTAAATGAGGTTTCCCCTCGAAGAGGCTGAATTCTAAGGCGTTGATCTATCTTTTCTATCTTTTCTTGAGCTGGTTTCATAACATTTGGTATCAGAGCTTTGGATTCTAGTGTTTCGTTGCTCCAAACAGGTCATCGTGGAATTTTAGTTATAACTTTTCTCTGTGACGTTTCAGAAGCTAAAAAAAAACCATTTGAGAAGACATCGCACTGAATCTCAGGTCCGAATTTCAGAGCTTTTCGCGGTATGTTTTCGGAGATATGATCTGAGGAAGTTGGTCCTTTTGCAGAATCCTGAATTACATTCAAAACAGGGGACCTGGGGAAAATCGTCATAACTTTCTCTCTGAGCATCAGATTGAAATTTCATAAGAAGGTACAGAAAGAGGACGGACTGTAGTTTCTTGTACATATTTTTTAGAGCCAAAGGTCAAAACAATGACACGTGGCACGTTGTACAAGTTCGCTCTACTAAATTAGTCTATAATCAGGTCACTGTGGGAGATTTGGCATAACTCTTCATTGGAGAATCCAATTGGGGTCAGACTAGTGGCATTGGAAAGAGGACACAGAGGGCTACCACAGGTCAGAATTTCAGAATTGGATGATCTGAAATTACAGAGATACATCAGAGGCAATAAAGAGCTCCTACAAAGTGAAAAAAAGGTGTGTATATTTTTTTAAATGTTTGCTTAAGCTTGGTTTGAAAAATTATTTTGAAGGAATTCAAAGGGCATAGTAAAGCATTATTATCACTAATTGATGCCCCGATGAAATAAAATGGAAACACCTAGTAGGAAACCTGAAAGCTCTAGCATGACTCATGAAGAAGAGGAAGAAATGCAACATGATATATCAAAATTATGAGACCAAGTGCAACAAGTGTCACTTGCACAAAAAGGAACAGAATCTAAGATGGATGGTTTAAAGAAAAGCGTAGAAGCTAAGATGGATTGTTTAAAGAAAGGTGTAGAAGCTAAGATGAATGACGTGGAAGCTAAGATGGACGATTGAAGATAAATATGAATATGTTGCTACAAGAAATGGTCACTAATGATGAAAGGGTAGTAAAGGAAACTCATGATGAGAACAAAAGAAATGTTAATCATGATTCCATAGACTCTAATGTTGGATTGAAGACCCACCATGTTCCAAAAATCGATATGAGGAAGTTTGATGGCAAGGATCCCGCCACCTGGATATTACAGATGGAGCAATTCTTCGATCTCAATAATGTGCAAAACACACAAAAGGTACGTATGGCAACTTTATATTTGGAACCAAATCAGTTTGTATGGTATCAATGGCTTTTCTCTCATAAACAATTTTCACTTGGGAAATTTTTACCGAAGAATTGATAGCACATTATGAGGATACAAAAAGCAACACTTTTTTTAGCCAATTGATAAGTCTCAAACAAAAGGGTTCAATAATGGAGCACATTGAAGAGTTCCAAAAATTGAACATAAGGGTAAAAAATATTCCAGAGGAGCATAGGATTGATGTGTTCATAGGGACTTTAAAGGATAATATCCAACATGATGTTCGCCTTTGGGAACCTGATTCATTAGAGAAGGCATTCAGGTTAGCAAGAAAAATGGAAAGCAAAATTAGGCAACCAGGAAGCATACCACTCACAACTATAAAGATGGAAGTGTTGTTTCCCCTAGTCTTCCACAACCTATAAGGTTGACACCACAACAATTGGAAGAAAAAAGAGCAAAAGGGCTTTGTTACAGTTGTGATAGCAAATACACTAAGGGTCATAAGTGTGCTGAGAAGAAATTATTGTACATAGATTGTGAAGAGGAAGAAGAAAA